>APFE030384033.1:123080-134607 GCA_000404065.3 Pinus taeda
GACGAAAACTTGTTAGATGCAAATGGGTTTACAGAACCAAGTATGGACCAGATCGGAAAGTTGATAAACATAAAGCTCGTCTTGTTGCTAATGGTTTTTCACAAGTTGAAGGCATTGACTATACTGAAACCTTATCCCCTGTTGCCAAAATGAACTCTATCCGCCTTGTTCTTTCCCTTGCTGCCTCTTTAAAATGGGAAGTCCATCAGATGGATGTTAAATCTGCCTTCTTGCATGGGGACTTGCATGAAAAATCTATATGGAACAACCCATTGGCTTCATCCAAACAGACTCCAGCCTTGTATGTTGACTTAAGAAATCTCTTTATGGTCTCAAGCAAGCTCCTCGGGCTTGGTATGCCAAAATGGATAGCTTTCTTTTAGAATCTGGCTTTTCTAGGTGTTATTCTGGCAATACTGTCTACACCAAGAAAGTGGGCAAGTCTCTTATCATTCTTGTTCTTTATGTTGATGATCTTATTCTTACTGGTAGTGATCCCCACCTTATAAACCATGTGAATTCCAGCCTTAAAAATAAGTTTGAAATGATAGACTTAGGACACTTGCATTATTTTCTTGGTCTTCAAGTCTTGCAATCCATGGAAGGAATTTCCCTTTCCCAGTCCAAGTATCCCTGTGATATTCTATGCCATTTTCACATGGAAGACTGTAAGCCAGCCCCTTCTCCCTTTCAGTTTGGAGTCAAACTTTCAGTCACTTGTACTTCCCCTGAAGTTGATGCTACCTTATACCGTCAACTTCTAGGAAACATTTTGTATCTAACCCATACTCATCCTGACCTTTCCTTTGTTGTTGGCCTTGTTGCTCGGTTTATGCAAAACCCACATGAAAGTCATTGGAAAGTAGATAAAAGAATACTTCATTATGTTCGAGGTACAATTTAGTTTGGGATTTATTACAGTGCCGAAGCATCTCCTCTATTGGTTGGTTTCACTCATTCCGATTGGGCTGGTGACCCTGATGATCGGAAGTCTACTGCAGGTTATGTGTTCACTCTTGGTTCAGGACCTATTACATGGGCTTGCAAGAAACAAGGTGCCATTTCTCTTTCTTCAGTAGAAGCGAAGTATCGTGGTGCCGTAGAAGCTAGCAAGGAAGCCTTGTGGCTTCGTTAGATCCTATCAGAGTTTGTCTTTCAGCAGCAGCATCCGACTACACTTTGGCGTGATAATCAAAGTGCCATTCAACTATGCAAAGATCCAGTTCAACATCAGCATAACATACACATTGAACTACACATGCACTTCATTAGAAAGCTCATTCATGAACATGTTCTTGAAGTGCAATATTGTTCAACAGATGATCAAGTTGCAGACATCTTTACAAAGGCTCTCATAGAGGCGAAGTTTACTAAACTTCGATTTATGGTTGGAGTTCAAGAAGTTGTCACTAAGGGGGGATAGGCTGTAGTGCCTCCTTCCTTCTTCAATTGTGTCATATTTGTACATCCTTCAATCCTATCCCAACTTGTTCTTGAGGGGGGATGTTAGGATATTTCGACACATAGGAAGTACTTAAGTATAACTTGGTCTAGTATAGAGTTAGGTAAAGTGTGTTTCTTTACTATGTACTTTGGTAACTTACAATCAGACAGTCATGATATGTAGTGATCCAACGGTTCATTCTCTCCTTGGTATTACCGAGACTTGATCTGTGGCTTAGCACCCAATTGGTCCATGATCTCTATTTAAAGAGCATGGAGGGTCATTTGTAGGGTAACCGTTCATGACAGAAGCTTATGTAAATTTTCATTATTTTATTAATAAATTGCCCGAAGTGGCCACATTGGCTCAGGCTGTGGACTATTTCCCTCTTTGAGGGTTTTAACCACGTCAACAATACTAGTGTATTGATCTGTGATCTGTTTGTGAGTGGTGTCCTTTGGTGTTCTGTTTGAGGAACTTACCCTGTAAATTCCTACAGTTTATATAACTCATGTTTGCATCTTATCTTGAAATAAATTTTTTGATTTCCATATGATGCTAAATGAAGTTATGAGTCATTTTATGTTTGTTGAATTAGATGTTTTAATTATGATGAGCTTTATTGTTTAGCATATATACAATGCAACAATAACTTAGAGCTATAATTTATGTTCCATTCAATCTACAAATATTGACATTTTGATTAATTTAGTCATGTAATTTGTTCATAATGTCATTGTTCAAATGTGTTGAAAGCTTAGGTTTTTTTAATTCTATGGTTGAAATTCTTACAATTTATTTATTATTTATTATTTATTATTTTTATCTATAATGTTATGGTTGAAAACAATTAGAATTTTATTGACCTTTAGTGTCATGTTATTATATGTTTAACAACATGAATGAAAATTGATGGAATTTTAATGTGTTCTGGATCCCATTATTTTATCTTTATCGTCATTACTAAAAAATGTTGAAATTATATGTGGGAAAGAAAAATGTTATTCTACCAAAAACATGACTCTGTGTTTTTCAAAAAAAAAATTATTTTTTGCACAAAAAAATTGGCTTTACTAACATTTTTTAAATATGTTAAAAATTAACCCTCAAAAAAACGTCGTTCCAATATACACACTTTTCATTTTTTAACACTGTTTTTCATGTTTTTTCTTGAGATTTTGGCTAGAGTTCCCATTTTGAGTTTATAGTTCCCATTTCAAAGTTTACATTGTTCATGGTGTCCCATTGGTGTTGCAATGACTCTTGGGACTACATAAACATAATATGCACATGTTCGATTCGAAGCTGATAAAACCACCAAATTTATTGAACACGTCTAGCACATCTACCAGTAGGTCAATGAAATCCTAGATAAAGCCAATTCCAGGTATAAACAACATCATAATCAACATTGAGTTCCAAATAAGTTTTAAGTGGGCGATAAAGTTTGGTTGCATTTACAAAAGGAACGACTTACGAAAGCTCATCGAAATACTCGACCAATCCAACATGGGCCTTACACCATCACCAAGGCCATGGGTGACAATGATTTTAAACTTAACATTCCTCCATTCCTTGGCCTACACCCAATGTTCATTGTGGACTTCCTTCGACCATACTTTCCACCATTTCTGGACACACCAAACATTGCTGAGCAACTGACACCAACAAAGTTCAACCCAGATTACATTGAACAAGTCACAAATGATTGGATCATGGACTAATAGATTAAGAACACCTACGAATAGAGGATCCAATTGTATGAGGCTATCAAAGCCAACCAAATCTTGCACCAAGGCAAGTGGCTCATCAAGGAACAAGTTCAATAGCAGTTTCCATATCTCATGGAGGCACTCAATGCAATAGGGACCATTGCTTCCTAAAAAGGGAGGATTGATCCAGGAGGATGTTGGTGGCCACATGCCTATTCCACTTGGACCCCCAACACTATTTCTTTTTAGTTTCCTAATTTCTAGCACAAATTACAATTTTGGTAGTTTTTGGGTCCTTAACTTTCATAGCAGTTTTGAGGCCCTAAATGATTTTTTTTTTTTAAATGGGAAAAAGCACAACTTATGATAGAGGTTTGTGGTCCAAATTTGTTATCCTCAGATAAATTTTTCTAGCGAAGTATCATACATCTCAAACAGAGATTGTATGCCAAATTTATGACCTTGATCAAAAGTTAATGTACCAACTAACCCCAACAGAACCCACAAACTTTTGGTGCTTCATCTCCTAGGGTTAGGTTTTTGGATGCTTAGGATTTTACTCTGTTTCTCAATAATAAAAGGGCCTTCGATCCTCATTGTAACACAATTCAGAAGGCATGTAGCTATCACATCTCTTCTCATAGATAAACTACCATCGTCCGAGCTAGTTTCTTTCTCTTATGTATGTAACTAGTTTTCAACAATTGCTATTTTATTAATTGAAATTATGTTTCACTGTATCTCTATGTTTTGGTTTAAATATGTATTTAATTTCATTCCTGAATAAATCTAGGTCAAAGAAGGGGCATACTAACTCTTGCTAAATCTATTTTGGAGGGAATACCAATCCGTTAGCATTATTTAACACATCCAATAAGGGGCTTCAAAGAAGATTCACAAATTATAATTTTGTCTTTTTTGAAGGGGTAGTAGTAATAGGGTAAAAACAAATTTGATAAAGTGGTAGTCAATTACATAACCAAAAGACGAAGGGGGCCAATGTTTAAAGAATATCCACACTTTTGGAAGGGCTTTAATAGCCAAGAGTCTTTTAGAGCCTCATCACTAAGAAAGTATGTGACAAAGGATTATCATACAAAAGTATCTTCCTCTAACTTCCTTAATTGGATTATAAGTCCCTTGAAAAGTATACAAAATGTCTCCAATGAATGGAAAGCCTTAGTATTATCATTTCAATTATTGGGATTTTTCTCACAAGAAGGTTGGAAGAGGTTCCAAAATAAGACATTGTGCAAATGTCTTACAGATAATAGGTATTTCACCTTAAATCAAGTTGTTGACCAAGTCACCACTAATATTGAGTAGCAATATTAGAAGGATGTTGAATCATTAAGACTTGAGGGTGCATGTGCAATGATTTAGAAGGAATTTATAGTAGAATTGAAAAGAGATCATAATATATTAAGAGAGGAGGTTGAAGTGGTTTAGGTGAAAAATAAAAATGCATGGTTTTGCACAACTAAGAGAGGATACAATGTGATGTTTGAGCCTATAAAACAAGTTAAAATACCGTAGTGGAATAGGATTTGGAAACTAAAAACTCCAAAGAAGCCTCAGTTATTTATGTGGATTCCTTTGCGAAAGGACATTTCGTCATAGGATTTTCTCCAAAATAGAAACAAGTGAGGAGTTGATATTTGTATTATATGTATTAGGGAGGAGGAAAAAATTCCCATGTTTTCATTCAATGCCCATTTTCTTAGAAAAAGTAGAGTGATATTAGTAAGTGGATTGATCTCAATAACATTTGGCAAGGAAATGTTTTGTAGAAATGTTTGAGATTGTGGCTTTAGAAGTAGGAGTCAAATGTTTTTTGATCCTTCCCTTTTCTAACCTTTTAAGGTATTTGGTTGGCTTGTAATGGTCCATTGTTCAAAGGCATGCTTGTACAAACATTTCATGTGTTTTCTCAATTATGTACTATCCTCTTCTTCTCTACTTATATTTACTTCTTCTCTGCTTATATTTAATTCTTCTCTCCGTGACAACGTAATGTCGAACGAGTGCAACCTTTTCATCTTCGTCTGATAGTGATGGTAGTCAATATTTTCCACTACCTAGAGGTTTGACGATATTGTTTTTTTCATTTTTAGTTGAGAAATATTTTATTGAGAAGTTTTTAGGTGTATATAATATTTTCTTGTATTGGATACTCAAACTTGTGGGAACTAAACCTCCACACCTAATTGTTGGACCACAACCTCAAAACTATATTGGATAATAAGCCAAACCATATTACTTTTCTTGCCCCTTCTCACAATTTCTTCCTAAATCTCCCATAATGATTTTTGATACGAGTTGTTTAATTGTAGAGAAGAGTTCAAGTACTAGTTAGAAGGAAACAATAAGACTGTGAAGGCGTCCACAAATTGTCCCAACACCTCTAGTGCCCAGTATGGAAAGTTTCCATAGAACTCTGTCAAACTGGCCAACTATTCGAATGTGATTGCTGGGTTTTTAGATTGAGGAGTTCAAAAAGTTTGTTGGTTAAGGATTTATAAAGTGTAAGACATTTGAGTTTCATTGTCTCTTCTACTTACTTTCTCGTGTGGTTGATACGTTTGTTTATTGATTTTAATATGGATCTATGAGTGTTGGTTAGTGTATGCATGGTTGATAGCTTTGTCTATGGATTTCATCCATTTAACATTGGTATATGTACCAAAATAAATAGTATATTGTGTGTAATGACTATGCCTACTAGTCAACAAAGAGTCTTGATTGTGTATTTTATCATGATATTGAGTAGGTTGAATGCCTAGGTCTAATATTTTCACAATATAATAGTGGCAATACAACTTTAGGAATGGATGAATTATGAGAAATGTTACTTTTACCTAAAGGTAATTATGGCTCTACAATACGCCCTAAATGTTTTCATAATAAGTTGGGTTCAATTTTGTTGCTCGAAAAACATGATGTAATTTCATAATACATGGTTAATTTAAGCATAGTAGACTATTATCATACAATATTGATAATTGGTGGAGTTTCCATTTAAAATATTTATGAAAAAATTTTAATCAGAGCAGAAGAGTTTTTATAAGAAAAAAGATATCATCCTGTCTTATTTATTTTAATCTACAAAACTTAGATTATGAATATAAATAGCACAACCAACTTTAGTTGAAATACAATAAAAGGGTAGAAGTTTCAGTGAGAAATCACCAAAAGTGGTTTCTAAGTTCATCTCAAGTAAAAAGAATTATTTTTTACTATTGATTCTGCACACCATTCCATAGAAGATAGGAGAAACCATGAACCTAGCTCAAATGCTTCTAGATTCCATCAATATTGGAATATTACAAAATGGGTTTGTTGCCCTTGTCTTCTTCAACTAATTGTTGTTTTTTTGCATTTCAAGTTTCAACTCTGTCATCACATGTAGTAGAGAAGTCTGATACTTACAAAAGGATAAAAATAATATTTGTAAATAATTCTAAAAAAGAAGTGAACTATGTTGGAACTGATTTTGAGGGATATGAAACTAAAGTTGGTTTTCCAAAAGTGGAATTCCAATGGATGTTGAACTGATTGAAGAAAATGGAGATGGAATTAGGGAAGACAATAAAGACTATGAGACAAGGAATGATCCAACTGAGCTGGAGGATCCTCTTGAAGATGTTGTTGAATATGAAAATAAAGGCCTAGAGAAGTTAAAGATATATTTGGCCCTTGAACAATAATATAGAAAATGTGTTCACTTCCATCATGTTTCTCCATTGATGAACTTACACTTGAAAATTGTAGTAAATTTAAATCTGGTCTTGAAATGTGATGTAGAAAAGTAATTTATTTTGTTATCAATACCTTGGAATCATAATTTTTTAGTAAACTCCCGAGGCTAGTGATTATATGAAACATGATGAATGGGTGAATTTTTATGGATTGAGATTAATTTATACTTTATTCCATGATTTCTCAAGCCAACCCAATTGTATTTTAGACACATATGCTTACACAATAATACCCTAAATTTAGTTTCATTATTTAGATTAATATCGCTATAATGTAATTCAAATTTTATAGGTTTTGTGGTGTAGGTTTCAGTTTTTATGGTTTCACCTTTTAGATTAATATTGCAAATCATCAAAAGTATCCTAACTTCAATTACAATAAAATAAAGAGCTAAAACATTTGAATGCTACTCATGAAAAATCAATGAACAGTTTCACACTATGTTAATTGTTTGATTGGTTGTTTATTACTTTTACTAAGATGCTTCCTTGGTACCTCAGTAGCCTTCTTGTAAATAGTTGAATATGATGGAACCTAATATGGACTACCTTTGAACATGTGCAACCAATCCAAAACTGTAACATCAAATATATATATAGTAACATAAGGAACATAGTGCATAAAGGCCATACATGAATAAACTACATAGAGGAATTAGAGTGAAAGTTAGATTCACTTACCTTGAAGGGATGCCAATTGATGTAACCTCCAATTCAAATGAAATTTGTTTGTGAGATGGACAATGTGTTTCTAGAGAGTTTCCTAGTGAAGGAACTATTTTTGTGTGTTTCCTTCGGGCTCCAACATTTTTTAGATTACTTTGATTTCAAATGTTAATGTGAGACCCAAAAATACCCACAAATAATGAACATAATCCTTCTCTCATAGAGGTCTAGAAAATAACTACTTTTACCAAACAATGCAAAAACACTAGATGTTCCACTAGAACTATTTCATTTTGTTGTTGGATTCTTTGGAGGTGGTTGAGTTTAAAAAAATGTACTATTGCATGATGATGTATACTTTCTTAGAGATATATGGATATAATCCCTTTAATCCCTTTAAATGGCCCCATTTGCGAACCTCTATAATGAATGCAAAATCATTTTCTTACATTAAAAATAAAGCTTCTAAAATATGTAATAACAACAACACAATTAATGTTCTCAACATAAATAAAAATAAATTCATACTGAGGACCTAATAAAGCCTGTAGAATGGACATTTACATCGAGAAACATGCTTGTACCTCTGCCCATATCAAATAATGGAGAAAGTTATCACCAATGTAATGAACCCACACCTTTGTACACTTGAAGCTAATCCAATGATTTAGACTTGATGATAATTCAATGTCATTTTTTTAAATTTATACAAAATATTATTTAAAAGTATAATTCAACAATTACATGAAAAAACATTGAATAGAATAAAAATAGTTCAATGTTAAGTGATGAAAAATATGAATAAAAAAATGTAATCAATGCAAAACAATTTAGAATCTCCATGTATTTTATTCTACTTTTCTTATAATAACAATCACTAATTTTTCCATACTCTTCATTTAAAATCATCTAAAAATAAAACTTACAATTATAGACCATTCAAACCAACCTTTTAACAATATATTGTATTAAACATCATATCCTCCCTCGCACTTGTCACAACTAAGAAAAAGTGATGCTAAAATATAAAATATGTTAACAAATTTCTATACCAAAAAGTCAGTTCCCTTAACCATACAAAATTACACTACAATGAAATGCCAATCCATAAAAAAATAAAAATAAAAAAATGAATACCAATAAACCATACAAAATTACACTACAATGAAGTGCCAATCCATAAAAAAATAAAAATAAAAAAATGAATACCAATAATGAGAAACAATGGTACTACAAAAATGAAGTGGTGTATACATGGACAACCAAGTAGATTTACTTGTCAACCAAAGCTTTCTGATGCAATTAAAAAAATTAGAAAGATTACCAAAAACTTAAAAGAAGAATAAGTATGAATTATCTTGATATGCAAATAATAGTAAATTTTTTCTATGTAGTCCGCCAACAATAATAATCTCTCTAGTGTAATGATCATCCACAGCAAAGTAAGAGATAAAAGCTCTACGTAAAGAACATCGACAATTTATTTTTTATGCTTAACATGAACCTAATTATATTAATAAGAAATGATAATTTGATATCCCTTACTCTCATTTGGATAATTTGATATCCCTTACTCTCAGTTCATATCATTCTGTTTGAAATTTGTTGAAGTAATATCTTAATTTAGTCATTGTCAATGAGAATCAACTCTTCATGAGTAAATAATGACTAAATAAATATGAAACGACTTAAATGACGTAAGTTGCAATCAACATAAGCTCATTTTCACCATTCTCGGAGTTCTCTTCTCGTTCCCTACAGGTTACCACCTTTGTTTCACGAAAACCTGTAAGCTCCTGGCATGCTTCAGACCAGTCAACCTCCGACCTGCTTCAACCATCTCTTTTACAGAGTTAAAATTTTCCTCTTGTAAACACTTCAACACTGGTATTTACATTTTTTTCATCTGCAAGCACCTCAACATTGACATGTCCTCAAAATCGTGCATTTACAATTTATACTTTTAAATAATTGAATCCGGTGGGGACTAAAGCATTGCATTTTTTTTTCAAAATTTATGAATAAAAATAAGAATAGAATGAGGCTTTAGGGATCCATGGCACTGACTTCTCACTTATAATCTAAAATACCCAAATCCACTCTAAGTAATTTATAATCAATTTAGCAAAAAAAAAAATAATATCACTAACCTGTTGAGGGATGCAGTGTAACATAAGCTTGATGAGGCAAGTTATATCTACTAAAGAGAAAATCATGATCAAATGCTTTTAATGAATAATACAAAGCCTCTGTTGGTCCCATGTGAAAGAACAATAATATATATCAATACCTCTGAATTCCAAAAGGGCATGTCTCGAAGAAATGGCAAGAAGCGGTGAGTAGCAATTGCCGTGTATTCCTGTTGTATAATGAATTATCTCTGAATCCATAAACATGAATAAAAAATTGACATATATGCATAGACAACTATGATTTCAGAAGGAATTGATGTAAATTCACATTCATAAAGGTTGTTATAAATTATTTGAAACTCATCTATCATAACAGGAAATTCAAAAATTTCCTAAGTCACAAAATATGAATGATCTATCCGTGTTCGTTGTGTAAAAGAGAAAGAGAAAGGAAACGATAACGAAAAATTAAGGTACTCTTAGTAAACGCCGCTCACTTCTAATATTAGTACATGATGTCATCAAAGAGAGCACATGTGTATTATATCTGCAACAAAAAATAAATAGTCAGGTTGTTTTGTGTCATCGAGTCAAAGCTAAAGTCAACAAAAAAAATTATGGTTAAGTTTACATATATCCTATAGCAACATCTTTTTGATATAAATTTATATCATTCATTAAAGTCACTTAAAGAATTGGAGAAGCATTAGAAGCACAGTGAGAGTAAAACCGATAGAAACAACAAATTGTCTCACATTAGCTGGCTCTTAGAGTCTGTATTTCACAAATGATACTGATCTAAATTATGTCCAAATGAGGCAAACATTAAGAAAAATAACAGTCACTGTAGAAACAAACAACACATATGCATCATAAAAAAAATACATGGTAGCTTTGACACTTCAACATGGAAATGTAATGAGTCTAGGGTTTCTTCCTCATGATTTGAACGCATCAACAACAAAGTTGAATTCTAGAGCAGATGTAGACTCAGGGCACGGGTTACAAACAAAAGTCCAACCACATCGTGACTGCTCACCGAGGAAATCTTTCCAAGAAGTTGCACGAAAAGAAAATAATATCTACAGTCTTAGAAAACAAAACCTAATGGCCAACCAAATTAACCTAGTGTTATCAAAATTAGCAACATTGCTCTCCTCGCGTAAACTCTACACTGTGTCTGGAAGGATTGATGAACAAATAGCACAATCCCTACAAGAGAAACCCTGCATGGAAGAAGGAATTCAACAAAGTTAAAAGCAAGAAACCCTGCATGGAAGAAGGAATTCAACAAAGTTAAAAGCAATAAATCTTGCAAGAAAAGTGAGAGCTTGGAAAAACATGAAGACAATGTGAGATTTTTGATGCTAGCAAAGGTTTTTGATGAATGAGAACTTTGAATTTTTTTTTGTCAGTATTGGGTAGCCTCTCACCTCCAAACCTTGGTCATCTGCAAGAAAAAGCATAACTAAGCAACATTAGTGTGTCATCAGAATGAAAACTGAAATGGTAATATAGTGACCCTATCCTGAATGGAAAACTTATTGCAAGAACTTGAGTCTAGAAGGACTAACTAACATATAGACAAATCTCTACAAAAGAAAATTTATTTTGGAGAATTAGGAGGAGAATAAGCCTCCACTTTAAGCTATCTTGCTTCTTCAATAAGAACTAGTTATTTGATTACTTTTGGAATGTGGCCATTACTTGCTCTAACTATTAATTTTCTCTTAACTATTAATTCAATAAACTAAAAAATTTCAATCCTCTAATAGTCGATTCCATTTGATGATGTAAACTGGCAGCTGAAAGAGT
>APFE030384033.1:138821-159284 GCA_000404065.3 Pinus taeda
ATACCTCTATATCTTGTTAGTTATACATTCTACTCTAATATTTATATTTTCTATTTATCTATTAAATAGTTAATACTTTTAACAATTTATTAGCTCAACAACCAAATTAATTAAATTTACTTTATACATATAATTTATATATTTATGTAAAGGTAAGCTTCCTTATTATAACTAACTTACTTCTAATTTATAACTGATTTGTTTGACCCTAGTCCCTAGTCAAATTTAGACATTGTCTTAGTTAGCCGTTGGAGGCTCTGCTCAAACTATTTAATAGACAAAAATGGATCTGATTTTTCAACTTGTCCTGACGATGAACCACACTGGTTGGTTTGAAACGCGTCGACAATGATATTATAAATGTGGTTTATGCCAAAATTTCTTCTTATAAAAAATCACTTCTTTAAAATGAAACTTCCGCATCATAAAAGTTGTGATCTCCGAATTGTTGATATGCTGCACATACTCTGCTCCCTTTTACAACACTGTCACAATGCTCAACTTGTAGTTGACTAGAACGCACCATGGATCTTCTTAGTGTCACCTAACATATAAAGAAATATCTCACTTTAGCACATACTCACACATCATGGATTAACTCTAAAATATTTTAATTCCAAATTGATAAAAGGTTATTCCTCTATTTTGAATCCTTCATCATTTGACCCTTCAAGGTTTTAGGATTTTCATCATTGAATTTTGTGACTATGAATATGGTGTGGAATTGCTGTCAAATTAGATTCATGTTGTGCAGAGTTGTTAATAAATTAATAGAGAAGAGTATAAAAAAGAATAATATATTGTAAATAAGCTCTAATTTTCTTTTCCTTTTGGAGTGTTTTATAAAAACTAGAGTTAAAAAAAATAAGGAAAATATATTTAAATTAGATTTGAGAAAAATGAAATAAAGAAAATATATTTAAAGTTATTGAAAATGGGTTACATTTGAAGTCGTCAATTGTAGTGCATCTGAAATACACATAAATACCAATATTGTGGATTGAAAGAAATACAAAAATACAATAGTTTTCAACTTACGAAGGCAGGGAATGAATTTTACCATTTATGGAATAGAAAAATGATAAATAATGAGACCCGTAGCAATAATGTTGTGGTGTTTTAGATACCTTAAGCAATAAACACCGACATTGTTTCCTTTTTACTTTGCATATCTCAGTTTCCATGGATGCCGAATTTTCTAGTAGATCTCCCAAAGTTCCAACTAAGGAAGTAAATTCCAACAAATGCAATAGAATAGAAATATCCTATCAAAAAATTTCTTGAAATATTAATGTGATAGTATTTTTAAAACTATCTGTATTTTATAAAATAATATATATAATAAAAAGGTTTCCCTGTAGGGTATCTAATTCCAAAGGAATAGAAGGTTATTTTTCTTATCTTGAAACATTCATCATAGTGGAGAATTTTATCCTAAATGATAGAAGTTTGAATCTTAACTATTTTCAATGCCAACAATGATTATTGATCAATGGGAACTCAAAAAAAATTCGTCAGTTTTGGGTAGTCAATGTCAGATGCACATGGAATGTGGACAACCAAATAAGGTAAAGCGTGAATAAATTTTCTATTAACAAATGATACACATTTATAATACATGGGAGTGACCATTTGATTCCATATTCCAAGGTCTCTTGGACTCCCTTTGAAAGTTTATCTTCCACACCATAACCCTTAGAGGATTAGGTGTCCAACATTCCCTGTTTAATCCAAAGGGGTATGTATGAGTCCAAGAATACAGTTTTAATACAAAAAGTGCAAAAATGCATGGCAACACTAGGCTAAATGTGTTCTCTAAAATGTTGGTATAAAGGGAGGTGGTTTAAGGATGACCACTAACACTAGAACTCTTAGTGTAGTTCTTGGAACTATTGCAGGTCTAGCAAGAAGATGAGGTCTTATGCTAGAGGAAGTGCTCCTGATATTTTGAAGAGGGAAACCTTTAGCCTTAAAAGGGAGGTCTCATCCCACATAAAAAGGGAGAACCTCAACCTAAAAAGGGAGGTCTCAACTTGTGATGGTTTAAGGATGACCAGCAACTTTGGAATGCTTAATGAAATTCTTGGAGCTCTTCCAAAACTGGAAAGAAGATGAATTCTTCTACTAGAGGAAGTGTCCCCAATTCTTTGAAGAGGCATCACCAACTGAAGGCATGCTCGAGGGAATCTTTGTATCTAGCTACAACTCTAAATCTAGTATGGTAGGTTGTTGCTTAGGCTCACTTGATGTGGCTTTGAAGCTTGTAGATGACCATCATTTCCCCCTGTCAAATACAAGTGGAGATGATGGAGAAAACTCATCTGCAAGATTGTTCAATATTCGAGAACAAATCTTGTTGTATGAGCGAAATATCGTCTTGGCTATTGAAGCTCATTTCCAAGAAGCCATCCATCCAAGATGGATCTTTGATGTTGCAGGAGGTTTGTTTATGAAGCATCTGTTTGAAGAATGACTGGTTTTATGCACATTTTATGACAATTCTGACATGGATGAAGATCAAAACAATGATCTTTCACATGGCCAACTTGATCACAATGTTGGAATTTAACAAAATGTTGTTTCTTCTTTGGAAAAGTAACAGAATATGAAATAGGTGAAGGTGAATTGTCATGAAGAAATCCAACACTCTAAAACTGGACGGGTTTTGAGTAATCTGGATTATGAAAGGACAAGTCCTTGTCATATCCAAGACCAGTTTTTTGCTTGTTGTGGACAAGCTCTTCCCAAGGTCTGATGATGGGCTTGGGAAGTGCAAATTGAACTTCTACATCTGCATGTGACTTTGTTGCTTCATCGGGCACTGGATCAACTTGCTTCTTATGGGAATTTGTTTCAATGTTTTGAATAGAAACAAGTTTAGAATGATGACTATACTTCTATAACTCCTCTTTTTGTAGCTGTGATTCAAGCTGCAAAAAATCAACAGTTTCTTGTGCATGTAGCAAAGATGTTTGAATATCTCTGAGAGTGTCTTTGTTGAATTTGATTTTGCTTCCACCAATAGATAATATTACAGTTCATAATAACTCTAATAATCCATGAATTTTCTCCATTATTCAAACAATCAAATCAATGAATGACCAAAAATGCACTTGTAGAAACAATAATGGTTTTAGAAAATTAATTTTCCAACTTTTCAACAGGAATCAAGGGAATTTTTTTTTGACCACACCTTCATAATGGATAGAAATTGAAATCCATAGAGTCTGCTCACTTCCATGCTCAAATTCAACATCCTCTTGTTCACAAATTCTACCCAAATTTGGTGTCCTCTTGTTTAGGTCAGAAGTAACTCCTCAAAATGAAATCTCTTTTTTTATTTTTCTTTCTTTTAAAACTCATATATAATATGCCATAGCAATTTCAACATGCCAAATAGAATGTCTTACACATAAAAGTTGAATGACCGAATGGTGTGTTATATGTCAAACCTTTCTAAAAGAACCAACACACACCACATAAAGGCGAGTGATATTCACTGTACGGTCTTCAAGATAAACCATACCTTAAACATTCTAAGCATTCAATTTTGGCACTTGGAATTTTACACTTTGGATGCACAGTTCAGGCCACAACCTTCCACAATGGTCTTCCAGCAAATACAATGAACAACCATCAACCAGGAAATAATGAATAGACCATCCACACTCACATTGATGGAGGGCCGACTGTTTGGAGGGCCGCAGGGTGGAGTGGAGTCACCAACATTCAATGCATTGGAGGAATACCAACATATGACAAAATATGGGTCATTCAATGCACGGACTTCAATGCAGCAACCAAACTCTCCTTTGAATACAACAACCAACCAAATGATCATTTCAATATAGTAAAAAGGTCTCTTCAATAGAATGACCCTTTCAATGATTCTCCATTCATCGCAAGCACACACAGAGATGGAGGCATTCCCACACATTCCAACCTTCAACACAACATGAACATCATTTTCAAACACACCAATGCACCTTCTTTACGTTCAATGTATCACAAAAGTAACTTGACGTTTAGTATTCTAGTGAGTTCAAGCTTGACATGCATATAGATTTTAACATATGACCATACCATGCCAATGCATACCCATCATAAATTCTGGGTATTTTTGATGTTCTGCTTTTCTTCTCCTTGCCTTTGGTATTTGGTGCAATTTACAATGTAATAATTTATGAAATCCACCATCACGATGCCAACTATGCCTTGAATATTCGTAACTTAAGAACTATGAGACCAGCGTTGCATTAAAAACCTTTGTTGTGATTCAATCAGGTAGCCCTATATCAGAGTTGTGGGTGTTGAGCAGGCCACTGAAGCTGAGCCACACTGATGTTAAGAAGGTAGTTACTTGCCTCCTCTTTGGTGGATCAAGGAAGAGATTGCCTAATGGAGTTCGATTAAGAGGAGATATCAATGTCCTATTACTTAGTGATCCATCCACTGTGAAATCACAGTTCCTTAAATTTTTTGAGAAGACATCCTAGTTGCTGCTTACACTTCTAGAAAAGGTTCATCTACTACTGGTCTAATAACTTTTGTAATTCTTGATTCAAGCACTTGTGAGTTTTATCTTGAGGGAAGTGCAATGGTATTGGAAGATGGAAGGATTGTTTGTATTGATGAGTTTGATAAAAATGAGGTTTGAAGACAGAGTTTATATTCATGAGGAAATGGAGAAACAAATAATATCCATTACAAAAACAAGCATTACGACTGTCCTCAACTCTCGCACATCCGAGCTGGGAAGAGGGATCGTGCCTAGAGGGACCGAAGAAAAACCTATGGTATGGAAGAGTGGGGTTCCACTACATGTAGTATGGAGGCAGTGTTTGGAGTTTGCCGGAGGATCTACGTTTGGAGGATTACACAACATTTGGATGCACAACAATGATTTAGCTCACAGCACAAAGAATCGCACAAAGATTATCCCAACCATCATATATGTTACAATGAAACAAGAATAGACTAAGGAGGAAAAGAATCATTGAGTAGAATGGTGTGCAGAGCAACAAAATGGTCTGCTAGGTGAGTGCTCAAGCAAAGTATAAAAACGTTATGTCTATAACTGACAGGTTCAAGAGAGAAATTAATGGTAGGCGGGTTTTGCAAAGGTGACAGGCTCTTAAAATACACAAGCCTCTATTTTTAGATTGTTGGAATGTGCGTTACACCCAGAATTGGAGAATTGACAATTATATGAATGTAGAGAAGTTACAAAGGCAGAGATCTAAGACATGCTACCTTGGGTATGAGGGGAAAAAGCTAGTTTTTTTCTATATCAGGACAATGGGTAGAGGTATCAAACTGGCATGTATAGAATGGCCACATAAAAACAAGCTCACATAAACAAGTGGCTCATAGGCTCATATTTGAGCAGGGTAGGAGATTTCCCACTCTGATACCATGACCGATGCACATGGAATGTGGACAACCAAATAAGGTAAAGAACATATAAATTTTCTACTAACAAATGATATACATTTATAATACATGGGAGTGACCATTGGATTCCATATTCCAAGGTCTCTTGGACTCCCTTTGACGGTATATCTTCCACACCATAACCCTTAGAGGATTAGGTGTCCAACAGTCACTCACCTCCAAACCTTGGTCACCTGGAAGCAAAATCATAACTAAGCAACCTTAGTTTGTGACCTGAATGAAAGTCAAAAAATTAATATAGTAACAAAAACTTGAATGGAAAACTTACTGCAAGAACTGGAGTCTAGGAGGATTGATGAACAAATAGACCCTTCCTTGCAAGAAAACCCCTCTTTTGGATAACTAAGAGGGGAATCATCTAACACTCTATCTTATGGTGTAGACTTGTACACAATGGAAGTTAGGGGATTTGTTCTCAAAGGAGAACACCTTACTGCGTAAAAATAGATGTATCCATATGTATCATGGCTTTTTAAGTTAAATATTTATGTTTCCATGTGTAATCACTTAATGGTATTTAAATATTATTATGGTGATTTTAAGTTGTTGAGTTTATCTAATTTGTTTTTTAATTTTTTGTGTATAAATTTTTTTTATATTAAAAGTATATTTTAATAATTAATATTGTAATTTTATTTATAATTATTTTATTCAATTCTAATGAAAATGTAAAAATATTATCTATATTTCAAATGTGCTTTTAAAAATTTAAATAAATATATGATGTATGCATTGTTTTTTTTTGTTTGTGTTTTTTTTTGGTTCATGGCCTTTGGAGATGGGTCACTACTACAGCTATTGAATGTTGCCTCCACAAAATATTTATACCAGTGAAATCCACCCAAAGGAATCACTTCCTACTAGCTCAACAATAAAGCCTGATCTCAAGGGTGTCACGAGAATTGAACCTATGACTTCTTAATACCAAAGATACACTTGGGGCTAATGATAAGATGTATGTTATTATATTTCTCTCTAAGAATCTATTTTCCTTTTCCTTCACATTATTTTGTGCCTTCATCAAGTATTTTACACACCACTCGGAAGTTTTACATTTGTAAATTAATTTTTTATTTTTTCTTATTAATTTTTTATTTGTTTTTTGATTGGTTGGTTAATTGGAAGTATTATTGTGAACAGTTTTTCAATTTTTTTTTGGTCTTAATTGAAACTCCATAATAAAATTTCAATTATCTCAAATTTTAATATATCACAAAAAAATTGTTTCATGTTTTGCATTAACAAATAGCTAAATATTTAATTATTCAATATATCATTTTTGTTTTTCCTATTACTATTCTTATTATTTTTTTGTTTAAGTTTTATTTCTTTTTAAATTTTGACATGTCTATTTTTTTAAGCCATTTCCTATGGTTTTTCCCTATTTCCAATTCAAATCTAATTATTTAGCCACCACTCTATTTTTATGAGTTATAGACTACCATGTAGATATTGTTTTAATATAAAATTTGGATAACTTCACATGTTAAAATTATGTAACTACAGTCGAATTCCACTTTGTACAATTCATACGATGAAGATAACTATTTGAATAGATTCTTCTTTTCAAGAGGACCAAAATCAACCTAAAGGTCACCTCATTTTGGACAAGCAGAAGTTGGTTTTTGAATTTATTTTATTCAATCATATATATTGGAATAGGTCGACCCTATGCACATGTACAATTAGAAAAGTTGGCATCAACATCAAGTGGACCCTCATGGAAGCCTATAAATAGAAGATACCTCAAGCTCATTTGGACACATTGATCAAGCCATCTTCTCTTCTCTTCTATTGTGCTAGTTTGCACAGGTCTGATGGAGGATGTTCGCACAAGGGTCCGAAACTACAGGGTTGAAGCTCGCACAGACCATGGTTTCTGTTTCTTGGGCTCACACACATAACTCAGTATTTTCGTCCCTAGATGCATGCACAAAGTGGTCAAGGGTGCATCGGGGAAGTCTAAGATGTTCACACATAAGCTTGAAAGGGGCGTCTGGGGTTTCTGAAGAAGATCAGGTAGTTTGGTCCCCAAACACATGCACAAAATGGTCAAGGGTGTGTTTGGGATTCCACAAAAGCTCGCACAGTAGACTGAAAGGTGCGTCTGGGGTTTGAAGCAGATCTAAGTGTGTTTGGTCCCCAAACACACACATACAATTCACTAAGGAGCATCCATGACTGCCATAGATGCTCACACAACTCCTCCTTGGTGTGTCCAAGACTAAAAGAGGAAATTTCAGTATTTCGAAGACTCTGCTCAGTAACAACAATTTTTAGTTTTTGACTACAGATATTAACATCACATTACAGTCCTCAGAATCAGGGTTTTGAGTATAAGAATGATTAGATTCATTTCATGGATATCATAGTTGTTTTACTATTTGGTTGCGTAAATGAAGATATGGATCAATGTACTCTCTTTTGCTGAATCATTTGATGATGATCTAAGAAGAAGAATTTGCAAGAGTTTTCTCCGTAGTGGGTTTTTCCCTAGTCTCAGACCAATCTTGGTGTCTCTATTTGTGCATGATTTTCTTCTATTGTTCCTTATGTTCTGCTGCATTGATGATGGTGATGTTGTTGTTCTTTCTACATAGTTTCATATGCTGATGAATAATGATGTAAATCTGAATAATGTAATGATGATATGGGGTGAACTTAATGTGTTAATGAAGAAATGTAATTCTCTAAGGGAAGAATAATATAGCCCTTATAAAAATTAACATTAGATTATATATATATTTATATAATATATATTACATAAGCTTCTAGAATTTAATTTTAATATCATAATTTTAGGTGATTTGTTAGAGATTTACGACTGGGATTCTCATTTGGAATAGGTTTCTAGCATATTAATAAATATGGTGGATGGAGGGATAACCTCCACATAATATCCTAAAATATTCTTAGTAATAGTTACAGGTCAAAGGTTGAGATTTATCTCAAAATTAGTTATGCCCTTGCTGTTTTAATTAAATTAAATTAATTAAAGGAAAACAATTGTAATAAGAACATATGCAATATAAATATGCGTTATGGATTTTTGGGCATGTGGTAATCGTAACCCATGATATTGTAACAAAACCTATTTACATGTTAAAAATATCTATGGTAAAGTGCCGGTGAATATGCATGCTTAAGAATATTGTTATATATATTTTGAATGTATATATATGCTTAACTCATATATTAATTCTTTTTATAATTTAATAACCAACCTAGATCCATATTAACTCCAAACCTACCAAGCTCAGAGAGCGATCAAATCTCTTGAGATGCAAAACTCTTTTATACTGAAAATATATTTGATCCAACCAAGCATTTGGTAGATCTAGAGTTAAGATGGATCTAGGCTGGTTTAATTATTAATTATAATTAAATTATAATTATAATATAATTATTAATTATTTTTTAATATTTTTTTTTACCAAATCAAAATTTTGAAGATCACAACATCTCTACCATACTAGGATCAAAAGTTTACATAGTAGTTATGTTTACTTATGAACCTCAAATATAAATATTTTTTTAATAATAGTGAATTGGGTGTGGGAAACATTTGGATAAAATATAATATTACAATATTTATTACCATTCCCACCCAATAAAAAGTGGTAGGGATGAGGGAAATACTAATTAAAATGTAATATTATTACATTTTACCTAATATTTCATGTCACACCTCAGCCTAAATATTGAATTTTACTCAATATTTCCCCTCAGCCCTGCTAATTTGTTAGCTAAGTTTGTTTAATTTCAAAGCTCAAATATATAGTCCTCGATCAGGATGAAAAACAGTTGGAGGCCTACTTGGGTTTGATTGATATGACAAATAATTTATTGGTTTGGGATGGTGGGAGGTATCACCCATGCCCTCACACGCTTATTCAATTTGATAACATGAAGCATCACAGATCAGGACAGATCCACGACGTGAAGGTTGGTAACCCTTGGTGCCTACAGGTTGTGGGAGTGGAGGTGGAGTTAAGACCATTTATCTGGTGTATAAACTCGGGTCCTCAACTTCTTAGGGATATATGTTTGAATTTTACAAGTTCACGACACCGGGAATGTGAGAAGTATACCCAGTTGGTGTCTGTCTTAGTTCGAGGTTGGCATATAAAGTCTGGTATGTTATAATTCTATCTCTGTATCTTAGGCTAGGGGCTGCTACTTGTGATAAGCCTCACATTCGGAGGGGAAAGGAAACACTCGTTAAATTCAAAGTTTTTGTGACTGGAAATATTGGCCTTCTTGACTATGTAATGTTGATTTCTATCTTTTTTAGAAACATCCTTTCTCGCATGGGCATGTTTACTATTTTCTGGTTTTTTCTCATGATGTTTCCTCTGCAAGTTGATAGTTGGGTTCCCCATTTTAAGCTTGAATTGTTTGGGCAAGCCCTATGGAGAGTAAGAGTTCTAGTAAATGATCAATGCTGAGTCTATGGACACAAGGCTCAGGGGTGCATGGGGGCCACCATTTTTATTCTGGTGGTACCTTTCACTCCTAGAGGGTTATTGTTTATGTATGCTTACTAAATTAGGTGGTGGAATTCTGAAGGGACGCAATGTTGTTTGACACTTCATTTGTTTTTTGGTCATACATTCAATTAATCCTTTCCTTTCAGGTGGTTTGTTGTATAAATCATATTCGAGGTTCACCTACGATGTATCCACTTACGACCTCTTTAAAATGGGTTGGTTTATGAGCATGAGAGGGTGAAATAAGGGTGAAATAAGGGGGCCAGGCCTCGGAAGATATGCTGAAGTCTCAACCTCACGGTGGAGCCTTGGTCTGAGGCGGAAGGGGTTACAAACATTAGGATGGAAAAGGAAAATAAGTTGTTTTGTCTTCTGGTCAGACTGCGAGACGTAGGACAGTGTGGTAGAGTACTAAGTGGCAGAGTATTGCACGAAAACATATTGTTCGATAGAGTACTACATGACAGAGGATTGCATGAAAAAGGGGTCAGAAAATGAATTTTGAGATTCTTCAAGCATGATTCAGGCATACTACAAAGGGACCCTGATGCAGATGAAATAATTGAATTCTACTTGGGAGGTAGAGTTGAATTTGAAAGATGAGATTGAACTGCCAGCCAAATATTGGTGGGAGATAATCATGGAGCCTAGATACACTCATGGCCATCTCACCCTATTTAAACAGTCCAACCATCTCTACTCGTTAATGAAATGCATAGTGGCCAAAGAAATGGTTGCAAAATCCAACACAACAGTGAAAAGTGAGGTCGAGTTGGGCCTTTGAGACATTCAAAACGAGCTCCAACTTATTCAACTTTAGTTACATAATCAGGATGCTTGCCTAGGCCTGTTTGAGTGGCATATCCCATGTCTACCGCAAGCTAAATTTCTAGGATCAAGTGCTAAAGATCCTACTTCAGTGGATTCATCAAATGATTAGTTGGTCGAAGTTATGCCTATTAATTTTGGCTTAATTTTGGTTGTATATGTCAGGTAGCATTTATGTTTTCAGTGTTATGCTTACTAGCTGGTTTCAAAACTATCAACCTTATAAGGCTTGGTTAGATAGACTCAAACTATTTATGTTTTGGATGGCCTATAATGTGATTTGGTGGTCAAAAGACCTAGTTTACCACTAGGCAGGTTGAGGCCATCGAACGACTTATATATTTGTAACCTGCCTATTTATAGATGAATGAATGAAAGGTATTGCTAAGCTTACAAAAAAAAACTTCAAATATAAAGAAAAATTACAATAAGAGGTGGACAAGATGAGAGGAAATATTGGGTGAAATGTAATATTATAATATTATATTTAAAGAATATAACCTAGTAAAAGGTGGATTAAGGTAGGCAAAAATATTAGTTAAAATGTAATAATTACATTTTTCCTAATATTCCCCCCACCTCTGAACATATCTAGACAAATGGCCAATGCCAATATATATATATTTTACCTTTACAAGCTACATGTATTCAATGTCATAATTTTATAGCTAATTATGCATCTAAATATAACATCAAACTAAGATGGATCATGGATCTAGGATAGTTTGATTTACCCTCGAAATAGGTTATATTCCACATGAATAGCCTAGGTGAATACTATGAATTATTAAAACCATAGGTCATTTATTATTATTATTATTTAATTTTTATAGGGTTATTTTTATTTTCATCAAGTTAAAATGTTTACATTACATTACGATATGCTACACATTTATAACATACTATAGGCATTAGATATCGACTCAACGAAGGAATTCAATATATCCCTTATATTAAAAAGTAAATTTTGTTTTGTTTTGTTTTTTTTTTTTTATTATTATTTCTTCAGTTACTTTATTCTCACTTATAAAGTTTTGATGTAAAATAAGGTAAAAAATTGAAGTATTTTATTTATGTTGACATTTATTTTTAAGGTATGTTATTAATTTTTAATTTTTATTTTTTATTTTTAAGTCATGTTAAACACAACATCTCTACCATATACATATATTAGCTAACACATATATACATTTTTTTAATGTAACATCATGTGACAATAGCAACACCTCCCTCATGTACTAGGTTGTAGAGCACCTCCCTATGGAATAACGAAAAGTTAAAATAAAATTATAATTTAGTTAATTTTTATGATATTTTTAATCATGGCAAGGTGAGATATATCATGAAGTGTTTTGATGCATGTAAGCCTTTACCAACCATTTAATTTATATTGCTGTTCTAGTTAAATAATTTAAATAATATTTTAGAAGATCACTTGTGACCATATAAACATAATTAATTGGTTTATCTAACTGTTGGAGACGACCCCATAAGGAGGGTGTCATCCACAAACCGTTGATGCAAGAGAGGAAAATCGTTGCCTATAATAATCAACCCTTTATGCGATCCTTGCATGAAAACTTGGTGTGTGGAGCACTTGAGAACCAACAACCAAGATGAAAAGGAAAGGGGAAAGAGGATTACCTCAATGAATGCCTCAAGAGGAAGCAAAAGTACATGAGGGGGAGCCATTGAGAAGGACGAAAAGGAAAGGGAAAGGAATGAGGGATCCCACCCAATTGATCCATAGATATGAGCATTCGAAAACCTTAAGAGCTTGATGAAGATAGGACCAACTAATTTTGTTAAAAGATTTGGATAAGTCAATATTGATCAACATACTTGTTTTTTTGAACTTTTCAAGGAGTGAATGACTTCATGATGTAATACCCTTAGTTCCACCTCCGAATGATTAATGTAATAACCATGTATAATATATGTTTCCTAGTGAACCTAAGACTTATGGGGCTAGTATTCCTTTATGTGGATGTACATGTTAGGCAAATGGTCCAAGTTATGAATATGATTAAGATCGATTTTCCTATGTAATGGGCTCAAGGACTGTGATTATTAGGATGGCGAGTCGAGGAAATATTAATTAGGCTAGTGAGCCAAGAGTTTCTTTTGGGGAAATACACCCTTATGTATGTGTGTTTATGTGTTAGGGCCAGTGTGCCCACTTGTATGTGATTTTTATTCTATGGGGTTACAAATCTTGAGGTTGTAAGCATGTTTAATTTATGAATATTTATAAACACATAATGATTGTATGAGGACCTAGACAAAAGAGTATTGGGGGTCGATGACTCCAGTGTTGGAAAAAGGCATCTTAATGAGAAATTTATACTATAATATGGTATTATAATGTTAAATAAAGGAGAGATTTTTTTATAAAATGGGGGAGTTAGTTACCTCGTGATTCATGTAGGTGGATTATTCAGTGGTTCATGGCTATGGTATACAGTTAGTGAACCCTGTACTTGGGTTCTGGAACTAATCAGTGAGCTTGTTGCTAAGAAGTTATTGGATGGTCATGAGGCGCCCTGGAAGGTGAGCATCATAATGGGACTGGTATGGCACTAAGAAGGGTGTGCCACTTGGGTGTAGGTTTGGGGAAGTAGAGCATAGGGGGATCTGGAATTGACCACGGGATGAGTTGGTTATGGCATAGGAGAGTGTCTGGAAGCATTGGAAGTAGCACAATCTCCTAGAAGCCCTATGTTCAGAAGTTCCTTCTAGGGTGTAAGGTTCCATGGAAGGTGGGAATCGTAGAGGGACTGACAGGGCCCTGAGAAAGGTGTGCCACTTAGGCATAGGTTTGGAGAAGTAGAGTGTAGTGGATGGATCCATGGCTGTTGGGTTGTTACCTCAGCTGTGGATATGTTGATATTTATAGTTTACCATTACCTGTGGAGTTGGAGCCCTAGCTCGAGGGTGACCCATGGTTGATGGACTATGAACTATATGGTCTATGGATGGGAGGAACATTAGAGGTCTGCAACCAACTGAAAACTTTTAAATATAAGTATTTGAGAACTTTTTAATGTTTATTTAATTGCATTTATATATGGTTTTGCATTATTTTGGTCGAAGGGGCTCAGTTGTATGTTGTGGTTAAATTATTTACGGATATTTGATATGCTCGAAATTAATGTAATTCTTTAAATAAATTTGGTCAGTTTGTGTATATATTTTTGGTTTAATTTTACCTAGGATTTTGTGTCAAATGGTAAATTATGGGGTTCAAGTGAGTGGCATCGCTCAGGGGAGGTTGGGGATGTTACACATGAGAAGCTCTGATGCCGTCCAGAATCTGATTCCCTTGAAATAACTTGTTTTATCCAGGTAAATTAACACAGGAAGGATGGGATTGACATGATCAACTATGACTTTTATTATTATTTTAGTAAATGACATTGCAAAGAATGATAAGGTGGAACCTAGATGGCTTGTTGATTTTTTTGGACTTTGGAATGAGGGTGAGGAAGGTGGCATTGAGGCAAGGAAGTACTAAAGTGGTCAATCTATATTCCTCCATCAGGCCATGGATTTCATGCTTAGAGAAAGGCCAATAGGAGTGGAATAAATCGATGGTGAAGCCATTATGGACTAGATATTTATTTTTTGGCATGGTTATGACTACTTCCTCCACTTCCTTTAGAGAGATCTCATGAGAAAAGGCTTCATTATGCTCCTTGTTGAATATGCAGGGCATGGCACTAGTTATTTGTCTCATGGATTTTGATCCATCATCCTGAGGATTTGATAGAAGATTATCTCATAATATGATGAGTTCTCCCTCCATGTCCTCATGATTTGTGTGTTTTAGAACTATTTCATCTTGAAGAGACAAGATCCTGTTATGGTGGTTGCATTTGATTTCCTCTTAGGGTCATTGTTATTTTAGTTGGATGAGGATTTCCCCTTCCTCAACGAACTCATCAAAGCACCCTTTGAGGAAAATGCATTTTTGTAGTTGTTCCATGTGATCTTATATCTCTCGCTTAGATTGGTGGATATCTCTAGAGTCTTCTCAATTAAATTTTTTATTTTCGGTTTTAAATATTTAAGCTTATATTGAAATTAGTACATGATCGAGCTAGGAGGTGGGGTTTCTTCTAGCCACCATTGCTCAAACTTTTCTAGGAAGGAAGGGTCCCATATCTGAGAGATTTCAAAGTGAAAGAGTTTATTTTTTTGGATTGCTTTGATATCACCTTCCAAGCATACAGACCAATGATAATATTTGCAACATGGGAGTGCTGAGGAGTCCATGAAGATATTCTTGTCCCAAAATTCTTTTGAAACTAAGAATCTATGAAGTATGGAGTAAAATTGATGGTAACATCCTCTCTAATTGTTCTAGGAGAATAATCCATTAGTGGTGTCCGCATCCATTATCTGCAAATCAACCGTTAGCTCTAGGAAGAGTTAAGAGTCCACATAAAGTATTCTTATGCCTCCATTTATTTCCTCCAAATATTTGATTAAGTTAAAATTTCCATCGATAATCAAGTATCTTTAGGTGTAGGGAATGGATATGCACTAAGTATTGGAGAGATGTTTCCTTTTCATTTAAGATGGTTGTACCATACACAATAACTATTCCGCCTATGAAATTGGATCATGTGAGTTGGAACTGACGTCAGAGAATGTATGGAGCTATAAATATACTAGTTATGTTTATCTCAATGGGGTTCCCAATTAGGGCTAACCCCCTACTTGAGCTGCTACATTCAGTGCTGATGAGGCACACTCTTTCCAACACTAATTAGCTAATTCCTCTAATCACTCACTTGAGAATTTTGTCTCCTAAAGCATGATTATTGTAGGGTTTTCCGTACATATTATATATTGGAGGATCCTCTATTTTTCCTTGGAGTTGAGGCCCCTATTATTCCACATGATTAAATTCATTGAGAAGGAAAAGGAACAAAGGGAAATACCTCCATCATGAGTGTCACTTTAATTGAATTCACTAACAACTCTCTTGCTTCTTCAATGAGATTTTTATTACTTTTCCTATCCCTATTCTTTCCTTCTTTGCGGTTCTTTGCAAGTTCCTTGAATCTATGTGTTTGGATGCCATATGTTGATTAAATTATTCTTTGAGAAGATATACCTTTGTGGTTATGGAGTTTCAAGTAAGTATGGTGAAGCATTTTTACCTTTTATTTTGGAACTGTTTGCATATATTTTGCTTTTAACTCCTCTACCATGATTTTGAAGGTGGATTCCTCCACATCCATTTATTTTATGTCATCTTGGGTGTCCCTAGGGGTTTCTTTCTTTCGTTCCTAGTTGTGATTTTTAGATTCTTCTTAGTTGGTTTATGGTGCTTTTATTTTCATGAAGCTCCTATTTGAATAGGGATTTTCTAATTGGGTTTCTAGTGCTAGGTTATCTGGAATTTTTTGTATTCTCATCCAATATGGCATACTTATTCTTAGATTGTTGGTTTTCCATAGGTCAAGGGGATTCTTGTTGGCGTTATTTTATTATAAGGAGCATAACTTCCTCAAAACCCTTTTCATATTTCTACCATGATTTCTGGTGGGGTATTTCCTACTAATTCACAGGTAAATTTTTAAATAAATGACAATATTCATGACATCTTCAGTAGTAGAATGGAACATGCATATAATCTAGAGTTTGTTGGTGGAGTCTGTCATGATAGTATATGCCTATGGAGGTTGTTAGGGGTTTTAAAGTATTCATATAAATGTGGATGTGAGAATATGATGTGTATCTGCATCTCTTGGTTTCCTTTGATATTTTGACAAAGCTACTTATTGTATTTCCAATCCCTTCTAGGGCTTCCTCATTCTAGAACTATATGGGGAGTGAGAAGAGTCAACCCCATATAGCAGGATTTCCTTCTTTTTTGTGTTATATCTCTCTTTGAAAAAGAACATATATAAGCCTGCATTGTTGAAGAAATAGGGTATGTTTTAAAAAATCCTTGTTTTGTCTTCTATGTTTTTGAAAATTACTATAAAAAAACCCCTTAGCCCATATTTCTAGGTTTATTTTTCCTTTGGGATGCCATTTATTTTGGATCTATCTGATCAAGGATCTTTTCGTCGGCCACATGCTTATGAATTTATAGATCAAGGCATGGTATTTCATATATTGGATACAATTTTCAATTATTCCTAATTGAACTTCAAATTCTATGTCTTTCATTGCCTTTGGTAAGCATCTGCCCTAATTTCTTTTCTTCTAGTAGGCTCCCATAAGGTCCTTGTCCTTTCCTTCTAGGTTTGGGTTTGGGACCTAGCCCTTAGAGGTTGGTGGCAAGCAAGGAGGCACTGTGGCAATTGACCCCTATGTCATGCTATCTCTAGAGACTATGTTTCTGTAGGAAGGGATTACAACTCCCTAGACAGATGAACCATGGTGGCACTTAATGAAATTCTAGCCTATGAAGGTACCCTAAAAAACCTTGGCCCAACACTAATGCAACCTAATTAGGAGAATTCATTAAGTAAATTATCTATATCATATATATTGAATTTTTGTTCAAATATCACATTTTTATAGATCTTCTATACTTCTAGTTTAAATTATGTCTTTATATCATAACATTTGGTATCAAAGCATGAGAATATAGGGTTTTTTTGCTTTAGAATAGTCATTTTGGCATTCTCTCTCACTCTCTCTCACCACGCACACACATGCACAGACACATATTCAGGAAGTTTCATATGGTGAAATTTTGAGCATATTCATTATTATATTTAATATATACAATAATATAAAACAAGCATGAAACCTTACTAATATATCTTCTCATCGATAAAACATTTTATCATTAAGGAAAAGAAACAAGAAACAAAGGAAAGAGCACACTAAGTATACATGGTAAAGCACCAATTGGGGAAATATCCATGGGAAGGTGATAATGTATTTATTATCTTTAGAAAATCCAATCCTACATAGAGGGAATGTCCAAAAATACTTTATGCTTTATAAATATAAGGCTTTATTTCTATACATTATGTTGTGTGTGTCTCATAAATCTCCCTAACCTCTATTATATACCAAGATATATGAAGTAATTACATCCCAATAATACATGGTTGGTAATGTAATCTCAACTCTTTATATAATAAATTATTACAAGGGTATTTTCCTCCATGATGAATGTGGGAAATACATATTTTACATAATATTACAATTTCTTCCAACATAACCTAGATATGATTACTTTCCAAATGACACAGTCTAACACTCTCCCTTAATGATGGCTAGGAGAAGGAACATTTATGGAGGAAGATGGAATTACATGAACACTTCCCCTTGATGAAATTTTTTTTGCATTCCCAACAAATTTCAAAGTTACACAAAATTCACCTTCATCATGGATT
Source organism: Pinus taeda (assembly GCA_000404065.3). Classification (NCBI taxonomy): domain Eukaryota; kingdom Viridiplantae; phylum Streptophyta; class Pinopsida; order Pinales; family Pinaceae; genus Pinus; species Pinus taeda. The sequence continues at coordinate 156,964 of APFE030384033.1, forward strand.
TGGTGAAGATATCTAGTACATGTTACTTTGTGGAACAATACTTCAAATAAATAAATAAAAATTGACAACAATATCTCAAATGTAGCCTATATCATGATTAATATGTTTAGTTTTGGAGGGATACATTAGATCATATGCAAGATCAATTGCATGATAATTATCACATATTAACTCTTTAGTTTATTTTTGAACTAGTCAAAGTCTGATAACGACATACCATAACTAAATTGCTTCTTTAGTTTCTTCTATAGTTTATGTGTACTCTGATTCACAAGAAGAGAGAGAAAGAGTACTTAACTTCTTACTAGACCGTGAAATTGGATATGAACTAAGATGGAATATGCATATTGTAGCATAATGTCTATCTAATCTGTCACTTGCTCAATCAGAATCTCTAGAAGAGAAACTGTGGAGATAATTGAATTAAAAAACACCATAATTCATTGTCCCCTATAAATATATGAGAATTGTTGTTGCTTCCTACCAATGTATTTCATGAGGCTTGCACATAAACCTTAAGACCATATTGATGGAAAAGTATATATCCGGCATGCTATGTATGAAATATATCAAACTTCCCATAAGTGGACAATAGAGTAGCATCAACAAGAGGAGTAATACAATCAATAGTTATTTTTATGATGGACTAAAATGACATTGGTGAAGGCTTACAATCAATCATATGGAACCAAGAAATTAAATATGTAGCATAATTAGGCTGTGAAAATATATCATTAGATGTATTCCAAATTTCAAGACCCAAAAATAGTGCAAGATGCCTAAATCTATCATTCCAAATTGATTTTTAAGATTATTCTTCAATTCCTATATAGATGCAAGCTAGATGCCAATAATGATAAGATCATCCACATACAATACAAAAATGAGAGATTCATCACCAAAGTGATTTACATATAGATTTAGATAATATATACATTGTTTGAAACCATTCTTCATGAAATACAGATCAATTCTCTTATACCAAGCTCTAAGTGTCTGCTTAAGGCCATATAAAGAATTGTTTAGTTTTCATACCAAACTTTTAGTTTCAATAGTGATAAAACTAGGTGGTTGTCGCATATAAATGTCTTCATGAATATCACCATTTAAAAACACACTCTTGACCTCGATTTGGTGTAGTTACCATTGATGAGATGCAACAAGAGAAATAATAGTTCATATAATGTTCATTTTAGAAACTAGAGCAAAAGTTTCGTTGTAATCAACACCTTCTTGTTGAGAATAGTCCTTTGCCACTAATTGGGATATTTTTTTTCAATATGTATAAAACATTTGTAGTAAAGTTTGTATTATATATCCATTTACAATCAGTTAAATTTTATCTAGGAGGAATAGGAACAAAATTCCAAGTCTTTCTCTTTATTGATGTGATATACTCTGTAGTCATTTCTTTTTCCCATTCAAGTTTGTCCTTACCTTGAGAATAAGTGGAAGATAATATGTAGCCAAAACTTTAGTCATAAGATAAAGGTTAGATCTATTTCATTGAGTATTAGAAGGAATACCAATCTTAGAACCTACATATTTAAGAGTTTTATGGGCCCATAAAAGAATAGGGGTAGTGGCAGGAACCACTCTATTATCTTTGGAACATTAAGGAGTATCACTTTAAGGAGTATCTGAATTATGATTAATATTAGACACAAAGCTAGAAGAAGGGGTGCTCGAGATGGGAGGACTAACATATGAAGGAAAATTGAAGGTAACATGAGGTTTAGAAGACTCAATGGAAGGAGAAAATTCATTAAATTAAACATCATGTTGGATCAAATAAATTGTAAGCTTTATAATCCTCACAATTACCATTGAAAATATATTTTTGAGACTTGGGCTCTAACTTTTTCCTTTTGTCATTAGGAATATGGCCCAACATTCACTGCCAAATATCTTAAAGTTATTTATATTAGGTTTTCTTCCATTCCATTTTTCTTCAGGAGTAACTTGCAAAGTTTCCTTAGTAGCAATTCTATTTAAAATATAGTTAGCACAAAGAATGAATTTAGTGCAATAATATTTTAGTATAAATCAGATATCTATCCATTTCAACCAAAGTTCTATTTTTCCTTTTAGCTACCCGATTTTGTTGAGTATAAGGAAAAATATTTTGATGTTGAAAACCATTCTTAAATAAATCTGTAGTAAATTCCTTTCTAGTGAATTCCTTGATTACGATCCACAATCCATTAGTAACATTAGGATATTACTATTATTAATTATTAGGTAAGGATAATAATATAATAATAATATAATTTTAAAGTATCAATAAAATTATAATACTAATATTATAGTTATAGGGATAT
>APFE030384033.1:159512-170622 GCA_000404065.3 Pinus taeda
GAATAAATTTATCTAATAAAATTATTATAATTAAATAATAATATTAAATCGAATTTTGGTCCTTGTCCTTTTCCTTTAATCTAGTCTAGTCTGATTGGCTAGTCAAAGTTAGCCGTTACATGATCAAATATAGCCGTTAGTCTAGTCCATATAGTCGTTTCCTAGTCAAACTTAATTTTTGGAAGATATGCTCTCCCTATTTAACATGCAGCCATGATCTGATTCTTCAACTTCTCCTGACGAGGAACCACCCTCATTGGTTCAAAACACGTTGACAAATATATCATAATGTGATTTACGCCGAAAAATCTTCTCATAACTTGAGTTCTCAATGTCGTACTATTTTTATTAGATTTAGTTTCAACCATGGATTTAAATTCTTGAAATTTACCAAAGGTTTAACTTTTATGTTTAAAAAAATAAACCCAACATTTTCTGTTGCAATCATCAATAAAAGTAAGGAAATAGACAACATGAGATAAAGGAGGAGTTTCAAGGAGACCACATATATCACTATGGAATAATTATAATTGTTCTTTTTCATGTCAAACTTTACCTTTATCAGAAATTTCTATATGGTGTTTTACCAAGCACATAATTTTCAAAAGCACATTTAGTGGATTAAATAGGAGGCAACCCAAGTACCATTTACAATAACTGTTGATGGTGCTGGACCCTCCAACAAAGGGGATCTCCCCGATGTGAAGTCCCAACTAGACCTCACACTGTTTGGTGGAGGAGTTCCATCCAGTATGAAGGCCCGATATCCTTATACTTAGAGATTTGCCTTGGCTGTAGCTATTAGCACAATGAGAATGTTATGTTGGTATCTTCAAACAAATAGGTACATGTGCCTGGTGAGTGTGTAATGTAACTGTGTCAGGGTTATCTTACTACAAAGGGGTAGATTAAAGTGAGCCTCTAAGTGAGAGGTGGTAGTACCACCCAGGAAGAGACACACGTGAACTAGATAGGGTCTATCCAGCATCTAGCAAAATAGCCAACAACACACATGACAGTCATTAAAACTAAAGTACAAGGGAAAACACATACACCATCCAACAAAGTAGTCCACACAGATGTGATAGTCATTATAATGAGTAAACAAGACAGGTCTCTCTAATCTCCTGTGAAGTAGTCCACAATGATGAGACAACAATGATAAGAAATACAACACATATTCAACAATGTAAGTACTAAAAGAACCAAAGTAGTTCAACTATCTTAGTACAGGTTAAGAAAATGTTCATTATAAATGTTTAAAGAGTAGTCTTACAAACATCTACCAAACATGCATGAAAACTTGTTGGCCTTAACAGGCTTTTGAATTAAGCAAAAGTCCCAAGACACATTTGTACACCAAACATCACTAGTCCCACTAGTGGGCCATTGGAGCCACTCCTCGCTCCTCAAAGAATAGAATGCAGATTCTTAAGACTATGTGGGAGGAGCCAAGGTGAAAATTACTTTCTCATACAATGGGAGGGGTATATATAGCCAAGGGAAATGCTTGACCCTTGTGACTCTCGGACTACCCTGATGACCGTTCAACTTGCAATGAATTTTCAACTGACATGACTCTTGAAATTCTTGTGTGCATCCATTAGACTTCAATTTACATTACATTGAGATACAATGGATATGGCCCATAGTGGTGATGTGGCCAAGAAAACTCATGACACAGCTCGACATGACATTACTGACATGTACTTGCTCACTGTGGTGTCCATGTCAAGCTAGTGCGTTGCTAAGTGATGGATGTAATCTTGGTGCGCTTTGTCTTTTGTTCTGCATAACATAATGTTGTGGGGTATTCAATGGCCTCGGTATTGCATGATGGTTCAATGTATGTGTTCCTTCCTCTTATTGCTTTATGTGCTTGGTATGTTTGTCTAGCTGCAAGAAAGTCTTCTAGCATGTGCACTCCTTCTTCATCCCATTTGTTGTCTCATCATGATCTATCAGTGTATATGTTCTTGAAATTCACTCATGATGGGAAGACATCAAATCCAAAACCTTCTAGTCTGTTATGATTCATTGTTATCATGTTCTGGATGAAAAGGAGGGAGGACAACTCATTGAGATAGTATAGAGCATAGCTTAGGCTGGATTTAGGAACACCAGGAGGAAAACCTGTAATGTTGATAAAAACTATATAGTGACCACTGGGAGAAAAATTTGTAGAGTGAAGGACACCAGTGGTAGCTACAAGGTGGGACGTTGAGGGGAACTTCTGCCCAATTTCTAGAGTGAAGGAAAGACATGGTTGTAGGGGACCTATTGGGTAGTTCTACATTATTTTGAAGAGCAAGGCACAACATGGGTATAAGGGACCTGCTAAGCATGACTGCGTAGTTTTTGGGAATAGTGGAGGATAATAAACAGAGTGAATACTAGACATCACTATGCAATTTTGGAGAATACTACAGGACAGGCAACAAAGGGCCTATTAGACATGTCTACGTAGTTTTTGAAGGTACTACGGAGCAATGCAGTAGAGGACCAACTGGACATCTATGCACTGTTTTGGAGATCAGTGCAGGATAGGTAGTAGGTGTGGATTATCCTGTATATTCACAAACTCATGTAATCTACTAAAACAAGAGACAAGAATCTACTTCTACTCTTTACAACAGAAGCAAATAGTGATCGATAAAAACAATAATTGACAAGAGGAAGAACATCAATGGCACACAATATAATAAATATCTGGGGAAAGCCATAACTCATTACATTAATAAAATATGCAAGATGATAATACAGTTCATTTTCTCACAAGAACAATCCCAGCACTCAGTAAAATCAATCTCCAGCTCACAAGCAAACTCTTGGCCAACGCTTAGCTAATTCTCCAGCTTTCCAAGCCCTTATTTCCTTACACCCTTGGTCAAATAATTTCGATGAATACAATATGCTCTGCTCAACTTTGAGCTTAACTTGCACAAGATTTCCTATCCTCCGCTTGATGACTTCCTTTGGCTAATAATTAGCTAAATTTCCAAACCTCTAAGCTTATAATTCTTTCTAGTATTCCTGAGAGAATTAGCTTGTATTTAAAGGGAAATTCCTCATCCATAACTGCACAATCCCTTCTAGGTTTAGTTCCCGATTGCATGCACTATCAGTACAAATCAGAAAATTATGCAACAAATAGTACACTATCCATGCACTCTAGTATCAACTGGGTCTTTCTCAGAATCGACATTCATGAGTTTTTGATGGGGGAATCTTCAGTGACTCGGAGTAACACTAGTTGAGTGCATTAATGCACCAACTATTAACTCACTCTTAATTCCTCAAACAATTTGGAACTAATTTAAATGGACTTAACTCAGTAAAATGAGTTAACTAATTACAACTCGTACTTAACTCATCCTGGACCCCTATAATATAGGGAGAACATATAAATGACTTCAGAAAGACTTCCAACTCAAAATTACTAAGTTAAATAAGTCAACTTACTCTAGTTAACTATTACAAGTTTCTATGAGAATAAAATTTGATTTTAGTTCTCAGTTTAATTCAAGGACAAATTAAATTGGAATTTCTGGATTCTATTTTTATCATTTATTGTTGCTATTTTCAAAAGTAGGAGGCTTGCTGGACATGTCTGCGCATTTTCTCAAGGCACTGCAGAGTAAGGTAGCAAAGAACCATCTGAACCTGTCTGTGCAATTTTGGAGATCCGTGCAGACCCAGGTCATGGTGTAGTGTGGGGTTCTGGTAGACAAAAAGGAGGATTGATGACTATGCTTGATAAATGCGCAGTTTAGTATGGACATAGAGGTATTTTCTGCGCAATTCTAGGAGGTAGACAGGCTTCTCACCTTTGTGATTGTGCAGTGTAACTGACCTAGAGGAAAACCCTAAGCATTGTGTAGTTCTGGCCAACAGAGAAAGGTCACTAAGGGTAGATACTACATAGTGCATCTCAGTTGAGATTTGGGGGAAGAGGGTTGTCCAGTCAAACAAATTTTCAGGAAATTGGCTAAGTGTTGAAAGAAAGTGAACTTGTGCAAACTTGACATTTTGATCATACACTTAGCATACTTTGACAACAAGACAACATAGACCACCAGTAGAACAAGACATAGCATGCCCTTGGTGAGTCTATCTTGGAGCTGAAAGAGACAAGCATGACACTTGAGATAGACCTTTGGATGACCATGCCGACACTTTCATGTCAATGCTTACAACTTTGTGTGTGAGTACAAAGGATATTTACATAGCAAGGACAACCCAAACACACAAAGATAAACCTTCAAACACACTAGAATAAGATCACAAGCATGAAAAAAAAATGAAAATGCCAAAAGATGACGCTGATCAAACAAGCAAAAGGCTGAAAACACTTCAAAAGAGCTCATGGGGTGAGCTTGAGTGTTTGCAACCATCAAAGGAAAAAATAAGGAATGCTCTAACATTTGGATGCAAACCAAAATTTTGGAGGGTGTTGTAGCTCTGTTACAACACTTGGCAACACACTAGTCGAATACCAACTTCTTTGTTTTGGTTCATTTTCAGTGCACGGACTTGGCCTTTCAAGGAGTATTGATTCATTTTGCATATCACTTGAGCTTCCCCACTTAACTGTGGACAAACATGGTTCACATTTTATCGACTCACTTGAAAACAACATAAAATTTAGCTAGATCATAGTGTTTCAAATCAGGAAGGATAATTTGACTTGCGAGGTTAAGATTTTAATAGTATAGTTTTTCGTTCTCTGTTGTTGCTCCACTACCAGCAGACCTGGACAATGCCCCTTTGGAGTCACGCAGGAATACAAGAATTGCTCCAATTCCAGTGAGCCTAGACAGTACGTCGGTAGAGTTGCATGCTTCACCTCTCTATGCAAGAAGCCTTTCTCTTCTTTCACCTTTGTTATTTTTGGAAAGAGAACTATGCATAGGAACTTATTTATTTTTGGGGTCGGAGATGGATCCTGACTTATTGAGAGTAGGAGAGGTTTTTCCTTTAGAGAAGCATATAAATACCTCTGATTCAGGTTTGTTCATTACACACCAGAGCAAAAAACTAAGTATAGGCATGAGTTTCCTAGACTGGACATGGGTTCATGGTTCGACCAAAAATTTCCTTACAAACAGATCGTATTTTCCATCAAGACTTCATCGGATAAAAGTTACAACCAAGCATAGATAAGATAGACATAGGAATGGGCAAGAAATATAGTGTCACAAGAATCTTTGAACTTCAACCACATACCCATTCAGAAACCATAACATAGTGAAGGCATAACACTTATTCACATAGTGAAAACAAACAGAAAAATCAACACAAAAGGAAAAACAAGACAAGAGGAAAGGGGTACACAACAAGGAAAGAAAATCAGAAGACAAGAAATCAAAATGAATAAAGAAATGTGATGTAAAATAAGAAAACCATTATAGAATACAAGTGTATTATGAGTGCAGGAATGGAAAGCTAAGATGCGACTAATCCTAATCCTACCCTAACAGCTAAATGATTGAGGTTATGTGAAATGAAATTTCTAGTGAAGCCACCATAGTCACTCTCGACCTGCATCCACAAAGATACAAGCAACTAAAACAAATAAAGCATAGTGTGCAATAGAAAATACAAAAAATTGAATACTCTGCACAGGAAAGGAAGGTCTTTCCTTGTTGAAAATAATACTGAGAGTGGGGGGGCTGAATCAGTATTATCAAATTCTTTTTCAATTTATACAACTATTTGTAGATCTGATTAATGAAACTTGCGTATACCTTTCAAACTTATAATTTAATTTATTCTTCAGATGTTGATCATTAATCTGTGTGTCAAAACCATATAGCAATAAACATGAACAAGAAAAATAGAGCAGGCAGTCACACAAGATATAAGGTGGAAACCCAATGTGGCTGAAAACCACCTACTGCAATATGTCTCTATCTTCTTTCAATTCGAAACTTCTTTTTACAATGATTCTGTACTGGTGCAGTCTTATACCAGCATGTAGGTTTCAACCTGCAGAAGGCTACAACCTTCTCTTTTCTTCCAGGGACCACGTTTCATAAATTTTCAAACTGGATCCATGAATGTCAATCAAACATCAAATAGATTTGCAATCAACCAACTTCCTTGTACAAATACTGAATCAATAATTTATCAGCACACAGCAACCAGACACCAATTCAGAACCTTCAACATTGCAGTAATAGACAAAAGCAGCTAAAACATATTTCAAAAAGTCTGCGACTTCACCAATAGAAACCTGTGGATATCCGCACCTCCGCTGTGTCAAGCCTGCGGGTCTCTGCACCTACGGAACCCCACACTTGCACCATATCTAGCTTGTGGACCACTACACCTGTGCTATTCTTGAACCTGCAGACCTTCGCACCTGCACCATATCTAGCTTGTGGACCGCCGCACCTGCGCTGTGTCAAACTTGCAGACCTCCGCACCTGCGCTGTGTCTAGCCTGCAGACCTCTAGGTATAGATAATTTATCAGAATTCAATTATACCCTAGAATATCATTTTTATAGATCTGATCATGCGCCAAAGAGATTTAGACCCATTAGTAGATCTGTCTTGTAATGCTCAGGTTTCTCCTTGATTCAGGTCCAGCTATAACTCACCAACTGATCACCAGAATTTGAGATCTTGCTCTTCTTAACATATTCAACACATCTGTATCCAACTAAATGATCTCCTTTCCTTTTTATAGTCCAGGCCTTTCTCAAACCATGGTCCAAAACCATAGAGATCCAATACTAGGGACCCAAAACCTAGGTTCAATACGTTAGATGCAAAAACCACGAACCAAAACCATAGGATCAAAAATTTCGGACTAAATACCATGGACCAACCCACATGTGTGCATTTCTCTCTGCATGAAAATGCGTGTATTTTATGTCCGCACTTTTTGTTCGGTACACCTACGAATAGGTCTGCACCTTTTGATGAGCGCACTTGCGGAACCCATCGATGACTGCAGCTTTGTGAATCAGGAACCTGTGGATCTCCCTTTATCTACTATTTTGAGAGCCTGAACTTGTGATCTGCTACTTGAGTGAGTTGCCATCAAGGACAACACTTATGTCATTGAGCCAGACCTGTGTCATAATGCCAAAAATCTCCTCCTTTGGACTTGATGGAAACCCAAGGTCACTCAATGTCTTTCCTCCCCCTTTGACATCAAGGGCAAAGGGTTATGCTCCCTCTAAGTACATGCTAAAATGTATGCTCTGTTGTGTTTTCCAAGCTCCCTCTGGCATATAGGCAAGATCTGCATGAAGATGTTCTACAAAAGAAATCTGCTTAATACATCATAACGAACCTTCCTATCACCAAAGACTTCATACATACGACTCCCAACCAAGAGGGGATACATGATATAATAAGCACATTACATTATCCATCCCAGGCATATATCAAAAGAAATATAATACATAATATCAGCAACAATTGTCAATCATAGATCAGTATCCATGTTCTCCTTCTGCACTTGCTCCTCTTGACATTAAACCATCTGGAGAATTGAACCAAGATCTTCTACGATAATGCCAACAATGCATTATTAGAAGAATATATGCTCCTTCTGAACCTGTGCCAGATGGTCTCTGACAGACCCATATCAGACTCTTCTCATCCTTGCTTTTCTTCAAGTCGACTTTACCCACATAAACCAGCGTATGTACGCGTATACCCCATATGAAACTCGCGTACAACAATCTCTAAAATAGACAAGATTCAATAGCAAGATGATGCATCAACTACCCCCATATTTTGTCTGAGGTATTCAAAGGTTTCCCTGGGTAGTGGTTTGGTGAGAATATCAGCAATTTGTTCCTTAGAGGGAACATACTCCAATTTGACCTTTTGTTCAAGCACTTGTTCTCGGAGGAAATGATACTTGATCGGTATGTGCCTAGTCTTTGAATGCATGACAGGATTCTTTGAAATACTGATTGCACTTGTATTATCACAAAAAATGGAGATAGGTGGAGTACAAGTGATTTGAACATCTTGCAATGTTTGCATCATCCAAAGGAGTTGTGTGCAACAAGATGTCGCAGCTACATATTCTGCTTCATCTGTAGATAATGCAATAGAGCTTTGTTTCCTGCTAAACCAGGATACTAATCTAGGACCCATGAAGAATGCACCACCACTAGTGCTTTTCCTATCATCCACGCTTCCTGCCCAATCCGCATCTGTGTATGCATGAAGTGTGAGATCTATACCTCTAGGATACCATAAGCCATAGTTTTGAGTTCCTTGAAGATACTTGAAAATTCTCTTAACAGCCAAAAGATGAGTTTCCTTTGGATTTGTCAGAAACCTTCCAACTATTCCCACTGCATGCATAATGTCTGGTCAGGTACCTGTTAGATAGAGCAGACTACCAATCATGGATCTATAAGTTGGTTGATGTACTGCTGCCGATTCATCCTTTGCACTGAGACTACATCCTGTCACCATAGGGGTACATATTGGTTTCAAATCCTCCATCCCATATTTCTTCAAGATCTTCTTGAGATATTTGGTTTGCGATAGAAAAATGCCATCTTTGTTTTGCTGGACTTGTAAACCAAGAAAATATGTGAGCTCACCAATCATGGCCATTTCAAACTATTTCTGCATCACCAAGGCAAAATTTTGACTCGTGTCTTCTTCATTGCTACCAAAGATGATATCATCAACATACACAACAAGTATCAGCAATTTATCATTGTCAACTTTTATATATAGATTGCTATCACTTGATCCTTTTATAAAACCTTGTTGATGAAGGTACTTATCCAACCGATAATACCACGCCCTTGGAGCCTATTTAAGGCCATAGAGAGCCTTTCTGAGTCTGCATACAAGTTTTGGATCATTTCCAAGAATAAACCCATCTGGTTGTTCAATATATACTTCTTGATTTAAGTCTCCATTTAGAAAGGTAGATTTCACGTCCATCTGAAATACTTTAAACTTCTGAAAGCTAGAGATAGAAAGAAACATTCTTATAGCCCCAAGTCTGGCAACTGGAGCAAAAGTTTCTTCAAAGTCTATGCCTTCTTGTTGCGCATATCCTTTACAAACAAGTCTTGCCTTGTTTCTAACCACATCCCCATTTTCATTCAGCTTATTTTTAAAAATCCATTTTGTCCCTATGACATTCTTATCTTTTGTTCTAGGAACCAACTCCCAAGTGTTATTTTTTTCAATTTGCTTGAGTTCTTCCTCCATGGCCTTGACCGAGCATACATCTTTGCAAGCCTCTCTTACATTTTGTGGTTTAGTGGAGGAGAGCAATGCTAGATAGCTTGAAGCTTCTGAAATGGTTATTCTTGATTGTACACCTGCCTCTTTCTGCCCCAAAATGTGAGATTCTGGATGATTCTTCGGAACATATCTGGATGGAGCCTTTTCTTCTATCCTTATCTGTTCTTTTGGTGCCTCATGTGTTTCTTCTTCGTCATGAATATGATTTGACATTGACAGATAGTCTTCGCCATCTTGGAAATCTTCAGATTTTACCTACCTAGGAGTGTTTCCTTCTTCATCAACCACTACATCAATGCTTTCAACAATTTTACCAAATCTTTTATTGTAACATTTGTAAGCTTTGTTGTGGGGAGAGTAGCCAAGTAAAATGCCTTCATCTACTCTAGGTTCAAACTTGCCAAGATTTTCATCAGTCCTTTTAATGTAGCATTTGCTTCCAAAAACTTTGAAGTATTTCACCATGGGAGTCTTATTGTACCAAAGTTCATGAGGAGTCTGAGTGCTGTTTACCTGGACGTTTGTCTTGTTGAGAATAGTAACAGCGGCAAATGCAGCTTCACCCCAAAAGGTTGCGGGAGTTCCAGACTCATCAAGCATAGCACGAGCCATTTGTTGAACCATTCTGTTCATCCTTTCCAGTACTCCATTTTGCTGAGGAATCCTTGCAGTAGAAAATTTACTTCTCATTCGATGTTCTTCACAAAAATCAAAAAATTCATCTGAGGTAAATTCCCCTCATCTATCAGATCTGAGGCATTTGATTCTGCGATCTGATTCATTTTCAACCAAAGCTTTGAATGACTTGAACTTTTTGAAAGCTTCATATTTATACTTCATGAGTCCTATCCAACATGTTAGCGCTTGGAATTCACCTAGGCTGAGATAGACAAACTCTCAAGGCTACATCAAACCATTTCACCTCGTAGCTAGCCCTACGAGGTATGAGAAGGCTCTCTCGGGTCAGATTCAGTAGATCTTTCAATATGATGGGTTGACCCAATTAGGAATAAAGATTTTAGGCTAGTAAATTGATAAGGGGAATTGATTTAAAAATTTTTGGGTTTTTGGTGGCAATTGGAGGGAGTGCAATTCAAGGTGCGGGGATTGAGCACAGTTTTTGCAGGGGCATCTTTGGGGCAAGGTAGGAGTAAGCGCTGATGCCTTAATCTGGATGGATGATCAAGGATGATAGAGAAGGAGCTAAAGAGGGCAAACAACCATTTGAATCCTCTCTAAACAATAGAAAACATAAATTTTGAACAAACTAAAAAGCTGAGCATGTCAAAGCATGAATTCAAACTTTACCACTTCATCTGTCCAAATAGAAGCAAAAGAGAGATGTGGAATACATAAAAAAACTTAAAAGAACATGTAGAGAACACACCATCAACACAACAATCCACAAGAATCCACAAGGATGTCTGCAAAACCCTGGCCTTCTTCCTCTTGAAATTGCAAAGATAGATGTACAATATACAATGAAACTTTCTCCCACAAGAGTCCAACCTTCCAACCTCTCAAAATGACTAAGAAAACACATAAAATAGGCAAGCTAACCTCTTCCCTTGCCTCTAGGGGTCGAGCTCCTTCTAGGAGCAGTGTGAACTAATTCCAAACTAAGCACTAGATAATAGGCATCTCAACAACTTGCCTCTATTACTTAGCTAACTAATTCATGCATTAATTTTTCACTTTTTACATCAAGGAAGCTTCTAGAAGAGTAAAGAGAGGTAAAATCTATCAAAGTGCCATGAAAATATTACATTTATCCATCATCTACAAGTAAAAATAATCAACTATAGTCAAAACAGTGTTTTTTGACCAAAAAAGTCAATTCTGGCAAAGTTTGCTCTCATGTCCGCGCCC
>APFE030384042.1:0-10527 GCA_000404065.3 Pinus taeda
GGGGACCAAGACCATGAGAAACACGTTGAGAAACATTTTGAGTAACATTGAGAGAAACAAATGAGCTGATACAAAGTGAAAGGGGAAATTTTTGTAGCATGTGGCATGTTTCCTATGCGTTGATGTCCCTATCAACAATTGTTTCTGTTAAACTTTTTCGGACACGTTAACAACAGGTTTTTCAGGGTGGATAGCCTGGGAAACATGTGACAACATTTTTCGATAACTTTCTGATTTTTTTTCTAGTTTCAATGCATATTTCATGATGTAGTAGAGAAAAACATGTGGAGACAAAATCGGTTGCTAATCGATGTTTTCTCTCCATATGTACAACATGTTAGAGTTGTGTACATTTAACTTGTCATCATTATGAGCGGGGACATATTTATTTTGTCTACTTTCATCAATGATCAAAGAAGAGGTGGGATTCAAATCCCATGGAAATCCATAGCGGGGTGGAATTTTGTATGCTGTTGAATGCAATTAAGAAGATTCTCGTACTCTTGAAGGTGAGGGGATGCAAATATCAATGGTGATGGGAGGATGCATGGGTCATTCTCTCTAGAGATGTGTACATAAGGTCCATGTTGTTCAGGAGGGTGAGGATTCCAAGAAGAAATGTGTTCATCAAAAAAGGATCTGGTTCTATCCATTGCAACTTGTTCATCCCCATCGAGATTGTCCATATTAGGTGTGTTTTCGAGCCAAAGGAAACCATGTATGTGTGAAAATCCCCTATGTTGCCACTCATACCTAGAAAGATGAAAAATGAAATTTTGTGAGACGACTGTACATCCAGGCAAAGAAAGAAAGAGGAGAAGGATGGTAAGGGAAAAAGGTTGCACCAGAAGTCCTTTGCACGTAAACCTTTTTTCAAGACCTCTTTGAGCGAGATTGTGAATTGATAATGAATGTATTGCGTTGCAAGATTTGGATTATTGATTATATTCTTGAATTTCCATCTAGGCAGTTTGGATGAATCTTGGGGGGGGGGGTGATTCTAGGCATGACCATGTGCATGCCATGCCATTTGGTGTCAGCTACACTTAGGGTGAAGAATAAAGTAGGGCTACCTATTTGTATGATCATATTAGTGAGTTCACCTCTACGTTTGTTCTAGAACGAGAGTGTCCCTCTAAGGCTTGATCTGAAGCACATAATCTGGTGAGGAAGCATGGAATCATGCATGGCATGGAGGTGTGCATGAAGGATTGCAACAGTAATTGGAAATCCCTATTCAAGGTTTCTCTTCACAAAAAAACAACAATTTCTTGACTACGATTCCGCAACATAAGATTGTACAAGTAATACTATAACCTTGGATGCTTGGAAAAATGATTATCATAGTAGCATATGAGGTGAACGCCATATTCTTGCATTTCAACTTTTCTAAGATGTTGTTGACCAATAATGGCATCCCCTATGGGGAAGAGCATGGATAATTCCATAGAAAAGAGGCCTTCTGTGGTATATTTATCGATAGCGGAGGGGGAAACAAAGGGGCAAGAAAGTGAAGTAGTGTAATTAGGATGGGGATATTGCAAGTAGTTGTGTATTTCTTCAAGCTTAGTATGGGAATTAGGGAGTTTTGATACAAAAGACTATGGCTGGAGATTTGTTGGAGTGGGGTGTGCAGGAATGTTATCATCTAAAGTAGGGAAGTCAAGTCATGGTTCAGGAGAGGAGGGGGATATGCAATGGACGAGAGAAGACATATCGGTAGGATGAGTTGGCAAGGAAAATATTGCAGCTTGGTCGAGCTGAACATCCTTTTATTAGGGATCATGGGCTAGTTTGTACTGTAAAGATCAAAGAACATGTGTGCCACTAATAATGAAATAATATGTTTTTTGGTCAGATCCATGTCCAGTAACAATGATGATGTCCAATTCAAAAACCAAGCATGGTAAAATATTGGCAATGGCAGTGATGTCTTGCAGGAAACAAATAATATGGCCAATGTATTTCTACTGTCCACATCATGCATGGGTGACTTGTAAGACTGGGTTGGTTGACTTGCAAGATTGGGTTGACATGTGATATGAGCATTTCTTCTATTTGTGTTAGAGTAGAAAGGACAAACAGTTGGTCACCAGGGTCCATGTTGTTCGCAAGGGAGATTCAATGGTGGGTGGATTTTGTAGTTTTACAACGGGAGCAATAGAGGTTGCCATGTAAGAATTTTATTTCCATATTCAGGTATGATTCTTTGCATATGGTGTAGATATGCAAGGGAGAGAGCTCATCTATCCTTCCACGAAATCAATGGTGTGCATGGTTGACCAAAATATGGGGATGGGAGGGTCAAGGAGGATGAGTTGATGGTTGGGTGTGCGATGTATCTAGGCAAGAAGTGGTAGTGAATGGAGGAAGTTGTACAAATAATATGGGAACCTTGGATGCTAGAAAAAACATTTATCATAGTAGCGTATGACGTGAATAACATATTCTTGCATTTCAACTTTTCCAAGACATGGTTGACCAATCATGGCATCCACTGTGGGAATGAGCGTGGGGAACACCATAGAAAAGAGGCCTTATGTGGTATATTTATTGATAGCGGAGGGGAAAATAGAGGGCTAGGAAAGTGAAGTAGTGGAATTAGGATGGAGATACTACAGGTAGTTGTGTATTTCTTCAAGCTCAGTATGGGAATTATGGAGTGATGACACACAAGAGGATGGTTGGAGGTTTGTTGGAGTGGGGTGTGCAGGAATGTTATCATCTAAAGTAGGGAAGTAAAGTCATGGTTCAGGAGAGGAGGGGGGTATGCAGCAGACGAGAGAAGACATATCAGTAGGATGAGTCGGCAAGGCAGATATTGTAGCTTGGTCCAACTGAACATCCTTGTAGTAGGGATCATGGGCTAGTTTATACTCTAAAGATGCAAGAATAGGCATGCCACTAACAATGAAATAATATGTTTTGTGGTCAGAGCCATGTCTAGTAACAACAAAAGTGTCTAATTCAGAAACCAAGCGTGGTAAAATGTTGGTGATTGTAGTGATGTCTTGCAAGAAACAAATAATATGGCCAATGTATTTCTACTATCCAACTTGTGCATGGGTGACTTGCAAGATTGGGCTGGGTAACTTGCAATATTGGGCTAACATGTGATATAAGCATTTCTTCTATTTTTGTTATAGCAATAAAGACAAACAATTGGTCGCCAAGGTCCATGTTGTTTGCAAGGGAGATTCAATGGTGGGTGGATTTTGTAGTTTCACTGCAGGAGCAATAGAGGTTGCCATGTAAGAATTTTATTTTCATATTCGGGTATGATTCTGTGCATATGGTGTAGATATGCAAAGGAGAGAGCTCATCTATCCTTTCACAAAATCAATGGTGTGCATGGTTAAGGGGAGGGTTGACCAAAATATGGGGATGGGAGGGTCAAGGAGGATGAGTTGATGGTGGGGTGTGTGATGTATATGGGCAGGAAGTGGTAATGAATGGAGGAAGTTGAAGGTAGGTATAATCAGAGGGTGAATGTTGAAGGAGATGGGTTTGCAAGTGAAGTTTCAAGAAGTTGGGGAAGATAAACATTAGACAGGGGTATAGCTAGAAAGGTTTGTGTGCTTAAATTAGCGTTATATTTGATCCATATTTATTTGTTGGAGGCATCTTTATTATGTTTATAAGCGAGTCTATTCCAAGCATTCCTTGAGGGGTTTGCAGAAGATGTTGGCATGTCCATCCTGATACAAACATGGGGACACAAGTTCAAGTGAATATAAGAGATGAGAAAGAGTTGTCTTAAGCGTAAAAATAGAGTACATAACCCCCAAAAACAAGAACATCATTAGTGGGTATATTTTTGAAATAGTTCCTTCTAGCTTATAAAGTAGACATGTCTTTTGAAAAAGTAGCTAAAGTTTAGTGGGCGGAGAAACCTTTTTATAATAGAGTTTATGTTTCTTTGATATTGTGTACTAATACTGCGCAATTCAAATTTTGTTGTTGGAAATTTGTCAAAGCTATCTTTGGAGCGTAGAATGAGATTAGAATCAATCTTATTTGGGTGAAGTATTTTTGTGGTGGTTGATAAATATGCATCATTCATTTACCAAGTAGATTTGAGGCAAGCAAACGACAACCCTTTGTAAGAAGAGAGTGTTTTTATTTAGGTGCACAAAGAACAATATAAAAGGAGGTAAATATTCTATTTTTTTAAGAAGGAATAAGGAAAAAAAGATATATTATACTATATGTAAAAGTAAAATATGGAAAATTATGCAAAGGTGGAAGCTGCAACATGTATCATAGGTGTATATACATAAAGAAGAGAAGTACAATGATCAAGTGAACAAAAAGAAGGGAGTCGACAAGGGACGAATTAACAATGAATGAAAAAGCATATAGAATTTATTGTTTACACTTCAGGGTGGCATTGGGAAACGAAATCAACATTCAAAGACACCAAACAACTGAAGTAGTAGACATTTTTTGGATTTCTTGTAGGAGAACGGAACATTCAGAGCTATAGGTGATCACCTCTAAATTTATTAGCACAAAATTCAAACGATCCACACCATTGAAGATATCTATTTTCACAAGTAGTGTGAAGAGGAAAGGAAAACATGAAACCCTTGTACAAAGCTCATAGATAACATAAGGAGCACTGGAGAGAATGAACAAGTCTTTTTCTTGGACACCCATTAATTTAGTTGCAACATTATCAAATGCGATGACATTTTCCGGTAAGCCTATGTGCTCACGCATTTAAAATTTCAACACATATCGATAGTCACACTCCAGGAAGGCCTTACCACATTTTGTGTAGTGCCACATTCCATTTGAGTGGTTGCCAAATTCTTTCATGCATTGCATGCCATCAGATGAGAGAGAGAGTGCAAGGAAGTAATATTTCATGTCACTTGAGGTGATGGTTCCACGAAAAAAGAACCATGTTGGTTTTTCAGTGAGATGTGAGTCTATGAGGTGAACAAGTGTACGTTGTGGGTGGACCCTTTTGGAAGGCCCCAAGAATTTTCTACTTAACGATGGTGAAGAGGCCAAGAGGCCTCTTTGATGATACCATGATTGGAGTTGTTCAATCTATGGGATGACAGGATCTAGCATGAGCCTGGTGGTCGAGATAGTCCCAACAATCCTTCCATTAAATTCGGCTATGCGACCCCTTTTTATTGCAAGCATGATCGAAGCACTAGAAGAGGCAAGTTCAACAAGTTCCTTTCCCAAGGGTTGCAATTATCCCCCCATAAGGTGATGTCGATGCTATAGCCAAACATATCTTCCAAGCTAAGTGTTTTCCTAGGTGTTTCAGAGCCATCTCTTCGACGAATGGTGGAAGTTGGAGAAGTGGACTTGACAATCCCAATGATGTTGACAATTTAGCCGAGGTTTGCAGATTTGATTTCATTTATAGATTTAAAATGGAAACAGTGGAAAGGGATTGTTATAACATCATCCAAGGAAGGTTCAACAGTAGAAGCTGCAGAGAGGGAGACCTCCCATTTGCTATCCAGATTTTTGTAATTTATGTTTGTTGGTTTCACAGTGCCACTTCAAACCATGTAAATATTCCCAATTTGGACAAGGTCATGCAAGGAATTTGCCAGATCACAAAAGGTAGAGAGATGGATTGTATCATTGGAAAAATCAACAACGTCAAATCCAAAGACCTTTCCAGAGCCTTGAGCATTGTTGTAGGAGCGAACAGATGTTTTTCCAAGTACCCTACCCTGGATCAACCATTGTTTATGATAGGGTCTTAATGCCATGAATGGAATGGAAGCAGGTAGAGTGGAGGACAATTGAGTTGATGATGATGCATAATATTGTGTTGAAGCAACAATAGATGAAGCAGGGACGTGTGAATTTGAAGAGCTAGGTTGGTATGTCAACATTTGTACAATTTGAAGAAGGTCTGGGTCCCCAATCAAAGTTGCATGACGTTCAAGAACTTTCCGTTCAATAATTTGCAGAGTCCTGAAAAGAAGGAAAGAAATAGAAAAGAAATGCGACATTAGTCGGAGTGACAATGGCAAAGAGAGGGAAGGAACAAAAAAACACCAAGAATATGGTGAAGAGTGAACATATGCATACTTTTGAAAAAAGGTGTAGCTGACTTCTTTGACAATGATAATCGAGCCCAACAAGAGGGCACCAAAGACGACATGCCCATTATAAGCAAACAAAAGAAAGGTTATGTGTTGAGAGGTACAGTCAGAGAGGGAAATGCGGTAGCATTGACATAATGTATTTTTGGAAGCAAGAAGGTCAAGTTTAACGATTTGGAGTGATGGTTGGATCACTCTAGAGCCAATGAGAAATAAAGTGATGGCATTCGCTATCAAGGAAACTTCCTTGATGACAAGGAAATAAGATTTCCTGAAAGGTGAAAGCCCGTAAAATGTTGTCAACATTAGAAGAGAAGCGGAAATAAAGCCTTGAGCATGATCATTCATAGGATTGCCATACTTGGAGCCAAATGAAAGAAGAAAGCTTTGCAATTTAGATTTTTTCCAATAGTCAAAGGTAAGGGAAAACGAAACTTGAAATTTTTAAGCATAGAAACTTGGCTCTCTATATATGGTGTTTCAGAAACTCTACAAGTGAGTGCATTGTACACCATGATAAGAGACATAGTATTCTAATCTATATACACAGTATGAAAACATTGATACTTTCCATTTGAGTGCAAAATACGATATGGTTAGCAGGTTATTGATTCTCACCTGTTTGTTATTGAAATTCTAGGTCAGTTATCTAGTTGAAGGCAGCAACATGATGTGTATTAGCAACAACAAGAGACCAACAATAGCACAACAACAGCAACAAAAAATTCAACTCAAAAAATCAACAAAATAGTGCGACGTGAAGAGGCCAAATAGAGAACACACCCATCTACCAGCTAAATAGAGGGAGCAATAAATTAGAATCAGACCACGTGGCAAAGATCTCGGGGTTACCAGTGACAGACACAATGACAAAGATGCTCGTCTGAGAGAGAGTAAAGTGATAATAAATGCACATAGGTGGGCAATTAATTAGATTATTGAATAGAATGGCCGTCGATGCCAAGATGTGCAGATAAGTTTCAAACCTTAATCAAAGGAAAACATGACATATTGATTAAATATACATGAAAGTTTTGGGATTTTTAAAATTTGACATGAGAAGAATCCTTTTTGAAATTTTGTAAGCCGAAAGTCTGATCCAACATATCAATGTGGTTCATTTGAATAAACACATATAATAAAGTGTTAAGGACATAAAACATATCAAATTTGTGCGAGCAAGAATAAAGTGAAAATAAACGCACATGGTCGGTCCATTAATAAGATTAATGAATAGTGTAGCCATCAAGACCAAGATGCGTGTAGAGGTTTTAAGTTGCAATCGTTAAAAATATGTGGCATATTGATTAAATATCTATTGAATTTTTTTGGGCATTGAAACCTTGACACGAGAAGAAATATTCTGGAAATCTCTAGGAAAAAATGTTGATCGATCATAGTAATTTTCCTCTATAAAAGGGTGTAAAACATGCGATCTTCATACGAGGGAGAATAAAATGATAGGAAATGCACATAGTGAGCTAACCAACGATAATTAATGAATAAAATAGACAACAAGAATAAGATACATGCATAGACAATGGATCTTATTGAAGGTCGTATTCCAAAAGCTATGATAAGGGGTGGATGTGATTTCACATTTACGTTTGGTATGATAAAAAAAGCAGGGTTGCATATTAGTGGTTAGAGGTCGATAGGACAGTTCAGACATTCATTATTTAAATATTTGTTTATTATTATAGAGGACCAATTCTGCATGTATCATAAATTTCGAAAAGAATTTCCCTGATGTTATTAGTGTGATATAACTATATTATAAAGAGGTTCCTCCAACCAATAGACCAACAAGAAGGTCCCACAAGTCCTAGGTTTCACTACCTTATCTGATTCAGATATCTAGTGATTCTTGTCGGCCTCCAAATGCCTTGTTATTTCAAGTTCTGACTTGTGACTTCAAAGATTGCTATACATTCTGATATTTAGACCCTCCAGAGGTATGAAAAAGAATTCAAGGGAACATTGCATCCACTCTCAGGTGGAACTTTTCGAGAATGCGCCACATCTTAAAAGTGCAGATATTGAGAGTTGCGATATGCGACGAAACTGCCGGTAATGGGCCGGTAGCGTTGAAGTATCGGGATGGATGATAAAAACTTAAGAAAGGATTTGTGTGCAAAAACCAAAGAAGATCGAGCCTTATCTCTCTCATCCCAAAGGGATGTGTGGTAGCAAAAGGACTGGATTCCATAAGAGACACGCGACCATCAGTGATTGGATGTGTTAAGGGACACGTTGTAGCCAGTAAATTGGTTGCAAAAAGTGACATGAAGAGGTTGACGTCTTCACGACATGCCAAGAAGGTTGACACATGGTAGACAAATTCAACATTTTCAAGGCTTACAACAATAAAAAAAAGGTGGCACGTGGGATTATTCAAAAGGTGACA
The DNA here is from genome assembly GCA_000404065.3 of Pinus taeda. Taxonomy (NCBI): domain Eukaryota; kingdom Viridiplantae; phylum Streptophyta; class Pinopsida; order Pinales; family Pinaceae; genus Pinus; species Pinus taeda. Next base: position 8,491 of record APFE030384042.1, read on the forward strand.
CATGGTAGATATGTGGCAGTGATGGTGGCACATATGGGAGATGAACGATCAGAGGTTGAGCCGTATTGTGCATCGAAGTGAAGCCTCTAATTGATAACCTCTGATTGAAGGGCTTCAATATGGGGGCTAGACTACGGTCATGTGAAAAGCCATATGACCAAGGTCAAAACGTAGACGGTGATCGCCGATTGGTGAATTGGCATGTCATGCACAAAGGTTACACCTCTGATTGGAAATCACCAATAGAGAGGGCTCCGATTTGGGGGATAGCACCACTGTCACAAAGAGTTCAAAGGAATCAAGGGTGACTCATGGCGTTATTCAAAAGGTGACATGTGGAAGATACGTGGCAGAGATGGATGCGTTTTTCTGCAAAAGCCAAGTAAGCTCGAGTCTTTTATCTCTCCTCCCAAAGGGACGCGTGGCAACAAAAAGACTAGATCTGACAAGAGATATGTGGCTAAAAATGACTTGATGCGTTAAGGGACGCGTTGCAGCCAACAATTCATTGCGACAAGTGACACAGGGAGGCTGACATCATCCAAACGTGCAAAAAAAATTGACACATGGTAGGCGGATTCGATAATTTCAAGGCTCACAATAGGCCAAAAAAGGGTAGCACGTGGCATTATTCAAAAGGTGACATGTTACAGATACAAACAGTGATGGCGTCACGTATGGGAGATCAACAATCAGAGGTTGATTTGTATTGTGCATCAAAGTGAAACATCTCGTTGAAGGGCTCTGATACAGGGGCTGGAATGCGGTCACGTGAAGAGCCACAGGGCCAAGGCCCAAACGTAAAAGGTGATTGACGATCGACAATCGATGAATTGACATGTCGTGCACAAAGGCTACAACTCCAATTTGAAATCACCGATAGAGAGGGCTCCGATTTGGGGGCTAGCACCACAGTCACAAAGAGTTCAAAGGAAGAAAGGGCGGAATGTGGCAATATTCAAAAGGTGACATGTGGGAGATACGTGGTAGATATGGAGTCACATATGGGAGATCAATGGTTGCAGGTTGAGGTGTATTGTGCGTTGAAGCGAAACATCCAATTGATAACCTTCGATTAATGGGCTATGATATAGGGGCTAGACTACGGTCACATGAAGAGCAACATGATCAAGGCCCAAACGCAGAAGGTGATCGACGATCAGGAATTGGTAAATCAACATGTTATGAACCAAGGTTACACATTTGATTGGAAATCACTAATAGAGAGGACTCTACTTTGGGGCTTCACTCATTTCCTCTCCCTGTAGATCACGCCACGTCACTCATCAAACATCACAAGTTTTGTGACTGCAATCAAATGCTACATTGTGAAATTGTCGATTGTGATTCCGTGATATTGTAAAGGCCCAGGTGTGCGTGATGTGGTCCCATATGTTACACATTGGAATAATTTGTAGTGCAGTATTATAAAGAATTGACCCCCTATCCTAAGCTAAAGGGCTTAGTCCCGAAAGGCCCTGCTCGCTCGCTCTATGATGTAATGTCCTTTCCACAGTCATGATGTCACACTCCACCATGTGGTTGGCATGTGGTTATTAAGAGTCAAAGAACCTCAGGCGAAACAAATCACAGATCAGAGGCCCATGGCCAATCACACCATTGCAATGGTATATTCCTTGAAGGCCGACAGATCTACTATAGTGTCGTGAGGAGGAACCTTACCATAAAAAGCCTATTGACCTAATTAGAATATATATATTTTGATTGATCGTAATATAGGTATTAATGAGCATTGTAAAAAAATGGATGTTGGTTCATACTTAAAGAAATAGACTTTTACTTTTAGTATATAAGTTTAAGTATCTCGATTTTCATTTTTTTTAATAAATTAAAAATAATTTTAGATGTTATTTCAATATCAGAGTAGGACAAAACGGTGTAAATAATATTCAGAATGGGGTGAGTGTTAGGTAAACTTGACTCAGAATAGAGTCAAAAGTTGACGAGGTTAAATAGTGATGGTTTTGGGGCACATGGTATTGTGCACCCATGGTATTCTGCCCGTGGTATTATATG
>APFE030384043.1:0-12293 GCA_000404065.3 Pinus taeda
CAATGAGTGCTAAGTGAACTATTTAAAAATCATGAGAAATTAGTCAGTTACAACTACCTCTCATGGAAATGGTCATATGTGAATGACTTACTTTACGCAGTTGAATCCCAAAAAAATAAAAATGATATTTATTATTATTATTATTATTTTTAACAGAAACAGGTATGGAGTTTTCATTGGCTAATTGGCAAAATGCCATAGATTCAGTTACAAAAGCTGAGACTGGTTTCTTGGAGTCTCTCCAACCAGTTGAGCATGGCATACTCACTTATGAATCTCATTTTTTACAATTTTTTACTTGGCCTTTTCCAGCTGATTTCCCAAGCTTATGTATACAAACGAACTGCTTTAGCAAAAGACGGTAGAACATAACAAATTTTTAAGGGATTGGGTCCCATGAGGCTTCACTGTCTCTTAGTATAGTTCCAGCATCTAACTGGGTTGCCTTATTTGCTTCTACATCTGCTTCTTTTTTGTTAGTTCCCAGGACGTGAAAGAATTCCAGCTTCAGGGATTTGATCATGCCTTTAATTCTTGAGATTGTCCTAGCTAGCCTAAGATCTACCAGATTTTTTTTGGTCACCATAGCATTGATAATGACTTGTGAATCTCCCAATACAGTTGCTTCTGTGAGCCCTAGTGCCTTAAGTGTTTTGATCCCTTGGTACAGCGCCATGACTTCAGCTTGGATGCTAGTGGTGTGGCCTAGACCCCATGCAAACCTGTGGGTGGAAGAATCTTTAGGGTTTATAATATGCCTCCTGCTCCAGCTCTTCCTGGATTTCCCTTAGCTACCCCGTTAAAGAACAGGGAGGGTAGAGCTTGATTGGATAACCAAGCTTGAAAATCTTCTCCGTTTTTCCTTATATGCCAGTCTTTAAGGCATATGAGAGGTATTATTGACTTTTGGAAGCTTAGATTGAGAGCGGCTCCGAACTCAATGTCATCTTGGCTTAGATTTGTGTCATCCTTTTTATCACTCAACCACTCATTTAGCTTCCCTTTAACTGTATTTGCAACTACCTTGTAGTTTTTTTCCTTTTCTCTGAAGATCCTTCTATTTCTCTCCAACCAGGTTTTCCAACTGATAAATTTGGGCAGGGCAGTCCAAGCAAGTTTGACAATATTGTTTTTTGGGCCTGGGCCTGGGTATCTTGCCAACCACCCATCAAACAAATTCGGTACAATGTGAGGGAGGATGGGCATCGATTTCCACATACCAAGGAGCTCCTGCCAGACTTGGACTGCGAATTTACAATTCAGAGAAATATGGACGGCAGATTCGAAATTTTCTTTGCAAAGAGCACATCTTGATGGTCCAAGGAAACCCCTTTTCTGCACCCTATCTTCTGTTTTGATTTTTTGATGGCATACCAGCCAACAAAAGAAATCAATCTTTGGAATAGTGGAGAAATTCCAGATGTTGTTCCAAGGGGCCGGATTGGGGGAACATGGGGTCTCTCCCTGATTCTGGCATAGCCCTGTGCCACCGAATAACCGAACTTTTTTTCTCCCCAGCCTCTCGAGTCCTTGTTTTTTGCGTGTGTAGGGGCAGCTCCATGGAGTAACTGAAGCAGCGTGGCATATTCAGGCAACCACGCATCTAGGATATTGGGCATTTTCTAGCCTGCCCAACTATCACCGTGCCAAGCCGATATATCCCATAACCATTTTATGTTGCCTTCGTCCATCCACGTCTTCAGCTATCTCCTTAGGCTTGAATTCGCTAGAGGAGGTCTATTCATAATATTATCCTCCCAAATTCTGATAAGTTTACCATTCCCAGGTATCCAATAGGCATTATCTCGTATAAGTGGCTCGACTTTGGAGATAAGATTGCTGACAGGGGATCTAAGATGTTCCTTTTGCTGTTCTAGACACCGGAGTCTCTGGCCTCTGAAGTATTTCTTCCACAGCACCAACTGAACCAAACTAGGCTTTGGCGCTATAATCTTCCAAATCATTTTAGCTCCCATTGCTAAATTCTGAATGCTTAGATCTTTAAAATTTAGTCCTCCTTCCTGTAGCAGCCTTGAGACAATTTCCCAGTTTACTAAGGAGAGCCTTTTCTCATTATTCTTGCCTCTTTTCCAAAGGAATTTTCTGATTAGCTCCTCTATGTTTTTAATGATTCCCATTGGTGCCAAAAGAACAGAAAAGTTGAAGAGAGGCAGGCTGCTCAACACTGATTTAATTAGCACTGATTTCTCGGCCAAGTTGAGCCAAGATGTCCCCCAGGCCTGCATTTTGGCTTTGATTTTATCAATCTGTGGGAGCCAATCCTTGCTTGAAGCTTTCTTGTGGAAGACAGGAAGCCTGAGGTATTTGAAGGAAGTCCAAGATGTTGAAGCAGCAAAGCCCAGACATTTGGCTATGGCACTAGTAGCAACTACTGAAACGTTCCAGCAATAAGTATGGAACTTACCCCTATTTAATTCATTGGCCGAAGCTTGGCAATAGTCTTCCAGAACCTTTTTGAATTTCCTTACCATCAGTTGAGAAGCAGCCCCAAGGAGCAGAGTATAATCTGCAAAGAGTTCATGGTTGATGCTTTTGGTCTCTCTTGCTATACATAATCCAACTATCTCTTGGTCTTGTTGTTTCTTGTTTAAGTGAAAACTAAGGACTGAGGCTTGCAACACAAAGAGGAGAGGTGACAGGGGGCACCCCTACCTTAGCCCTCTAAATGCTTTAAAGAAATCTTCAGCCTTGCCATTCACAAGAGGGGCAATCCAGGGTTCGGAGATACAAGCTTTGATCCATTTGATGAAATTTTGTCCAAATCCCAGTTTATGCATTTCAAATAGAAATTTATGTCTAACACGATCAAATGCATTAGCTAGGTCGAGTTTAATAACCATACCTTGTTCTTTACGGCGTTGACTCGAGTGGATCGCCTCTTGGACTAGGATGAAGTTGTCTACCAACTGCTTGCCTTGTATAAAGCCGCCTTGATTCTTCGGGATGACTTTAGGGAGGATTTTCTTCAATCTGTTTGCTATGACTTTAGTGATCACTTTGTATCCAATGTTGCATAAGGATATTTGGTGGAATCTATTAAAGGAGTTAGCACCTTTTTCTTTCAGAATAAGGGCGAGGAAAGCTGAGTTTGTGCAGCCCCCAATTTTCTGGCATTCTTGGGATTTTTGAATCATTTTCATAAAGTCCTTATCCACTATCTGCCAGCATGCTTGAAGAAACCTGGGTGTGAATCCATCAGGACTTGGAGCTTTGTCAGGTTCCATTACAAAGAGCGCTTCTTTGACTTCAATTGTAGAAATTTTATTTTCTAGAATCTGATTCATTTTTGCAGTGATGAGCTTGGGGACATCGTCTAACATTTTTCTATTTTGGGTGATCCCCCTAACTTCAGTGTACATTTTTTCAAAGTGGTTTGATGCAGCTTTCTTAATGCTGACGAATTCTTTTATGGTGCTCTCCTCATTTTTAATTTCTGAAATACTGTCACAACATTTTCTAGCTTGGGCCTGCTTATGAAAAAAAGAAGACTTACGGTCTCCAACCTTGAGCCATAGACTCCTTGACTTGAGCCTCCAAAATTCCTCTTCTGCCAGGCATGCCCTATGGAATTTTTGTTGCAGCTAGTATTCCTTATCTAGCTCTTCTTTGGTGATTTCGCAACTTCCAAATGAAGGTGTTGAATTTCCAGATCTTTTTGAATTTTTTTTTTTTTTTTTTTTTGTCCACTGCAGGATTAGGCAAGGTCTTTACCCAACCCTTTAGCATTTTTTTAACCCTGTGAAGTTTTTCCTCCCATACAAAGAATGGAGATCCCTTGACTGGCTCTTTCCAACATTCTCTAATATTTTGCAAGAAATATGTCTCTTTGATCCATAGGGAGCTAAACCTGAAAGGTATAGGCCCTAGGTCTTTAGAAGGAATCAGTTCTAGACTGATAGGATTATGGTCTGAGACACTGCTTTGGAGAATGCGCATTCTAGCCTCCAGCCCCAAGAGAAGGAAGGAGCTTTGGACAAGAAAACGATCAAATCTTGTTGCTATGTATCCCGTCCCCACTCTCTTGTTTGACTAGGTGAACATGCCTGTGACTGGTTTTATATCTAGCAGGTCCCATTCTTGCATGAGATCTTCGACCCATTCTCTTACCGGATCCCTGACTATGATGCCTCCTCTTTTTTCTGAGGCTTGGAGTGTGAGATTTAGATCTCCAACAATGATAATATTTTCCAAGTTTTCTAGATCTACTAGGCTTTTGATGGAGTCCCAACAGTTATTTTTCTCACCTGCATTGTTTGAAGCATACACATTTAATATACAAATATTCTTCTTTGTTTCTAAATGTTGCAATTTTAAAAAGATCCAATGGGTATTTAGAAGAGATTAGTGAGAACTTGTTTGAGTTCCAGAGTGCCCCAAGTGCTCCCGACGCTCCCCGGGCAGACACTTTATGCGCTCCATTGTTTTTCCAAAAAATTTTGCTTGCTTGGAGGAAGGTTGAATCTTCCAACTTGGTCTCCTGGAAGAGGAGGATATCTGGAGATTCCAATCTTATTAGGCTATGCATTGCCTCTTCCTTTGATGCAGTACCCATCACCCTACAATTCCAGGAGACAAACTTCATTATTTATTTCTACCTTGTAGAGCTCCATTAGAGCCCTGTGATTGAATCCTAGTCACCTTCAGGGTTTTAGATAGGAGCTTCTCTAGCGTTGGTTGGTTGCCCTGGAGTTTGTCCTTGTAGGTTTCTTGTTCTCTTTTCTCGTTTGCAAATTTGCACCCTCGTGTAGATCTTCTGGGAGAGGACTGGGATTCCCTGATTTCCCCTTCTTCCTTTGATTCTTCGGACTCTTGGGTTTCCGCCTCTTCTTCTGAGACCTTCTCTTTGGTTCTTTCTGGTGTACTTTTGATGGAGGGGGAAGGTTTTGGGGCAGAGATCTTCTTTGGCACTTCTATTTCTTGTGTGGTCATGATTTCAGATCCAAGAATTTCAAATTTATTTCCTTGGCTTTCCTTTGATGATTTTTGAGAAATGCCCTCTTGAGGGTTTTTGGCACTGCCATTCATGTTCTTCTTGTGAGAGGTTTTGGATCTCTTTGCCTGGTTCCATCCATCTTCCTTTCCTTTTTCTTCCACCTCTTTGGACGGGCAGTCCCTGGCGAAGTGCCCGTAGATATGGCACTTCCGGTATTTGAATGGCAGCTATTCATAATCCAGTTTTCGTATATGAGTCCAGGGACCCACCACTATTTTGACGGCTTATGGCAGTCCGATCTCGAGATCAACCTCTACACATATTCTGGCACAGTCATATTGATCCTTGTTGTTAGCCTTGTCTATGAATTTTCCAAGAGTGTTGCCGATGTGCTTCAAGGAATCCCAGTTCCAGCAATGAAATGGTAGGTTGGGGAGCCTCACCCACACTGGGACCACTGTTGGCACGTCCACCGCCGGATCGAAGTCTAGTGTCCATTTGTTTAAGTACAGTCCTTGGGATCGCATGACGTGGGGGCAATTCCTGAAAATTAGGTCTTTGTCTTCTTTTGCAGAAAATTCGAACAAGAAATAGCCTCTCCCAAGGAAGTACGAGGTTACCTTATTTTGGATCAAAGGTGCCCAATTCCTGGCAACCCAGTTCTCAGTCGTCTTTAGGGAAGGCCAGAGTCCTATAAACTGACCTACCAGGGCCTGATTGCCAGTGAGAGAGCTACTTGGATCGGCCCTTCGGGTGGGAGAGCGATCTCTGGGATATCTTCCAACCTTTTCACAAACTTCGCTACGTCCGAGCATTTCTTCTTAGGTAGGGAGGGTAGAAGGGTTTTGAATGCCTCTACTGTAGAGGGAGGAGGAGGAGAAGGCTCCTCCATGGAGAATCAAAAGCTCCAGCCAGGGCGGCCGCAGCCGGGAGTAGGTCCTTCAGAGGATCCCCGCAAGCGCAAAGACAAATCCTCCGCAAGGACCTTTGTAGGCTCCAGACAGGTCTTCTCGTGGGCTCCTACGCAGGCTCATGACTCATGGTGAGCGGCTGTGCACATAGGCTTGGCTGCCGCGGGATGCGAGATTCACAGAGAGCAAAGCTCGGGCTCAAATGAACTCTCCCTACAGATTAGTTGGGAAGCAAAAAGATTGAATAATTATTAAAAAAAAATGATATCTATTATAATTATTATTATTATTGATAAAAAGAATTAATATATAAATTAAATATATATACATTTGATAAAAAAGTGACAAGATTCTTAACCATGGAGATTCATCCTCATGGGGAGTTTTAATTTTTAAAGAGGCTTTGTTACAATATCGTGGACCAATATAATGTCTTATGAATACCACATGCCCAAAAAACCATTTATTATTTCATATGATATTTTTTTGAATTAATTGATTAAATTAAAAGAGAAAAAGGGCATAAATACTTTGGAGATAAATCTCATCCTTTGACTTGTGGATACTACTAAGAATATTCTAGAATATTCTGTGGAGATTAAATCCCTACCATTCACCTAATGATTATTGATAATTAAATTAAAATTTCTGGAATGTCACTCATGAGTCAAACCTCCATAGAGAGGACATGTGTCATGGTAAGAGACATTGTTCATAGCACTAGAGGTCTAGAAGGTTCTTTTTCACATATAAGGCACTTGTTTTCCTTTTGACCATGGTGTAGGCCCATAGACACATCATTACTTCCCAAAACCAATTAATATAGTCATAATCTACTTAGATATTTCAATGCATCTTTCACCATGCTTGAGCTTGAGAAGCTTTATTAAATACTTGAGGCCTTTGTAATACTTCACTAATCATTTTCATAATGCAAAGATCAATTGATGTTATTGAAAATGACATAATGTCCCTTAGTAAACCACTCATAGTCAAAATATGCCAAAAGCATGTAATGTTTAGTGGAATGTTGGTGTTTTTCATTTTAATTAAGACTATGAAGAGTTATTTAGGGACAAGGTTGTTGTCATTAACCCATGACCTTGGTTAGAAATCTAGACCCATTCTTGGTGCACAACTAGCCAAGTCATGGCACCAACGACAACCTTGGAAAAAAATGATCACTATCAAAGGTTTAATGTGGTGGTTCGAGGACTCGTTCGTGGTGCTTGAGCATGACAAGAATGATTTAGGAGTATGTAGTCTCTTTTTTCACTCATGCAACTATGGTCATGGACCTAAGACCTACCCACAATGTCCAAGGTTTCATAATTTTGTCCATATTCAACTCAAATGTTAAAGACTTTCTAGAGAGGAATCATGTCATTGTTTCCAAGTCTTTTCATGGTTATTAGGCTAAAGAAAGTTTAGTGATGGATTAATATCATTATTTATTACTTAACCATGTTTATACCTTGACACACATCTCCAAAAATGTATTCATGGTTCCTAAATCTCATCTCAAGGCCAAATTCCCCTTATAAAGTTCTTACATATTAGTTCAAGTAATTGTTTAAGGGTCTCAAGCTTAAGAAGCTTCAGCAATGATCTGAAAATCACTCGTGAGTGACCTCAGTTAGTTAATTAAGGAATGAAAGTATTACAGACTCATGCGTTGGTGTGTGTCTATGTTATTTTAGGCAACGGATCGATCAGATTGCAAAATACACAGACACTGGAAGAATGGAAAATAGTAAGAGAAACATAGTAAGCAAATGCAAGAGCATAACAGATTTCTTAAGGATTTCACCCTATTCTCCAGGGCTACGTCTCTGGTCCAGCTTTCAATGGTGGCCTTCCTTTATTGTGTCTTTAAAACAGAGATTTACAATCAGGAGCTCAATTTAAGTCTCCTAAAATAGATAATGCTTGGTAGAGTGGTTCTTGGATTCCCCAAGCCACTAGAGTGCACAGACTCTTTCCCCTTTCCAAGTCTTGACCTCTCTGGTCTTTAATGGGAGGAGCCCAATGTGGTGCTCAATTCCTGACAGATCGTCACAGGGATTTGCTTGAACCTCTCAAGCCTTCTGTCTTCTCAATACTACCTTAGGTCAGCGCAGCTCTCTGTTTCTTGCTTCTTGCTTCACTGTCCTTTCTTTGCTCTCGCTCTCTCTATCTTCGTGTTCTGTGTTCTCTCTTCATGTTCTGTTCTTTGTTTGTTCATGGCTTAAAGCCAATCTATCATTGACTGTTCAATTCATATTCTGCCCTTTGGTTTGCCTGTTGCTATTCATTTGGAGTTCCCTGCCTCTGCATCATCGCCATCGTCCATAGGGAACTAGCCACTTGTCCTCTCACGAACTATGCCAGCTCTTCCTCGATGGTTAGGTAATTCAGTTACACTGTGGAATGACTCATCTGCCAACTCAGCGGTCAAATCGAACTTCAGAATTTTACATGTCATGACTTAATTCCCCTGTCAAATCCAGTTTCTCCATCAGGCGCAATCTCCGCCGTCAAATCTGGAGCTCCCAGATCCTACAGTGTTCGCTCATTTTGCACGGTTGACGTTTTGGAACATGGTTGGCACGCAAATTTGCCACGATTCGAAGCAAGGAATTACATCGACGTCTTCGGACAGGACACTAAGAATATGTATGGCTGGTTGATTGTTTCATAATGTTTTGCTAATTTTTTTATTATTTTGTTGAAAGTATGGTTTCATTAGGATCAAGGTTGAAAAAATTAGTTGATGGTTAATAATGTATTGCTAATTTTTTTATTATTTTGTTGAAAGTATGGTTTCATTAGGATAAGTTTTAAAAAATCATAAAAATAAAAATCTTTTTCTATTTATTATTATATTATAAATTTTACTTTTGATGATGATGATGGTTAACGTCCGCTGAGACCAAACATTGGTCTATCAGACCTAAAAAAACAAATTATTTATTTTGATTTAATATTTTGTTCCTATGCTCAAAAAGCTTGGAGAGAAGCCTCCCGAGCTCAATGTAATTTTGACATTGTAAAAGGCTAGGAAGGTCAGTATTTTAACAAAGATTGTGAAACTAAGATCTAATGTGGTTGTACGCAGGACACTCTAAGAGGAAGTGGTTTTCATCCTCGATGTTCCGATTCTCACATAGATGGCAGATCCTTTCGATCCATGGTGTTTTAGGAACTGCCCAACGACCTATTTCACTATGGAGCTCATGAGAATTCGTTCTAATCTTTGCTATATTAATTTTCCTATTTGAGCTAGTTAAAAAAGAGAGATACTTTTGATCTTCTAGGGTGGGGTTGATGACCTCCTTATAATAACTTAATTTTCTTTTGGCTGCTAAATCTTTCTCACACCACATTTTTCTTTGAACTTAGAAGTAACAATATCTTTAATGATGTTTTGCAAAGCATCATTCTCGTTGATCTCCCAATAGTTTAACCAAGCCCTTGTGTCTTTATGCCACCCACATTTGAGCCTTAGGTGGTTTTTGCTGGAATTTAATGCTAGCTTAGGAAGTCTATGACTGCCTATGTTATTGAGCTTGTGCTTGTACATCAAAAACCTATTCATAGCTAGGCTCTCAATAGGGGAAAGACCTGCTTCTATAAGGAGAATAGGATAGGGTGTATTACTTTTAATTTTCAAGTTATACGTTATAAAATGCTTTTGGATTTGCTCAATATTTCGCCACGATTCTCTAGAGATGCTACAACCCCAAACCTCACAGCCATATAAGATAACATGAGTGACTAAAGTTTCGAAGAGGAACTTCTTTTTATCCCACATTACTAGGTTCGCAGTTTTACAATTATTTTCAAGACCAAAATAAGCTTTCCACCCCCCATTAATCCTTTTCTCAATGCTATGGTTCCAGTTGAGCTTGTGATGAATATCAATTCCTAGGTACTTGTAAGAATACACTTCCTCCAAGTTATTATTGTCATACATAAAATTAGCGTAAGTGTCCTTTTTGGATTTGATAATCATAACTTTTGTTTTGTCAGTGTTAACAGTCATACCCATGGTAGAGCAGAAATCCTTAAGAAGCCTGAGTTTCTTATCAAGATCAGATGGGCACCTTGCGAAAAGAACTATATCATCAGCATAGAGAAGAAGGATGACGACTATACCAGCTAAGAGCGTGCCATCACATCCTTCTTCCTCTAAATAGCCTTCGAGCTTGTCGATGTAAATGCCAAATAGGGTAGGGGAGAGGGGGCAACCTTGTTTAACTCCGATGTTACACTTAATATCTTTTGACCACCCCTCATTGCTCTTTAGCTTGGCAATTACCTTCTCGTATAACCTTATAGCAACAACTTTCAACTCGAGAGGAACCTTTAGCTCTTCTAATCTATTCCAAAGGTTGTATCTAGGAACTGTATCGAAAGCCTTTCTAAAGTCCACAAAGCAACAAAATAAATTGGATTTATCATTACGACATTCCTCCACAATGGTCTTAAGTGTAACGAGGTGGTCAGTTGTTGAGTGATGCCTTCTGAAACCTGCTTGGCCTTTAGCCCGCTTACCTTCACTTTCAAGCCATATGCTTAAGTTCTTTTCCAAAATACTACCATATAAATTGGCTAAGAGAGGGCTGATCATAATTGTCTGATAATTAGAGGGGTTATTTGTATCCCCACTTTTAAAAATAGGGATAATGAGGCTCTCAGTCCAAGTTTTAGGGAACCCTTGCTTGACTGCTTGATTGAAAAGCTTGTGGATGTGGGGGATGAGGACAGGACCTCCAATTTTTAAGATTTCCGCCTGGTAACCTTCAATGTCCTTAGCTTTCCCATTAGCCAGGCGATTAACCCCAAACTTAATGTCTTCTAAAGAGAAAACTTCTTTCGTTGTGAGCAGGGTCTCCAAATTATCCATGACATTTGGAGATTCATAAAGATTTTTAAGATAGGAATTCCAATCGTGAAGAGCAATTTTATTATTATCTTCAGTCTTCCTAGTCAAAATCTGCCTCCAAAATTTCTTAGGAGCTACCTTAGAGAAGTGTAAGAGATTCTCTTGTCTTTGACGAATGTACTACCTCTTTTTCCTTTTAGTTAGGGCTTTGTATATTTTTATCTTATCCATTTTAAAATATCCATCAACAACTTACTTAATTTCTCTCCTCGCACTTTTACAATCTTTGTCATACCATGGATTGGTTTTGCTATTTCTTTTATTATTTGAAAACTTGAATTGAGAACTTGTTAATAGAATATGAGAGGGTTGTAGTAAAATTATGATATAGGTCTTCTATGTTGTCTATACTAGATAAACGAAGAAAATTAGTTTTTAATTCATTTAGAAAGAGATCATTTTTATTTCTATCAAATATTAATTTCTTTTGGTTGTAAGTATTATTTTATGTGGGAACTCTATGCATGAGAAAATTGAGAGTTATAGGTAAAGGCCTATGATCAGAGTCAGGTGCGTGGTCGTTTAAGATGTCAAAATTTATTATTTCATTGTATAATGGGAGATTAGAAATAACGTAGTTTACCACGCTACTACCAAGTCCATGGATGTAGGTCATCTTACTGGAATTGGGCCACTTTTTTAGACAGTTCCAAATTATGAGATTCTGAGCACTACAGAGCTTGACTAGCTCCAACCCAAACAACGTTTCCCCGGGGTCTTTAGAGCTCCTTTTGTACCTACTAGAAAGAGTAGGGTTTTCGTCTAACCAAAGAGAATTAGGATTGGAATGATTTCTTAGAATAATAGCTTGGTTGTTTGAAGTTCGAGCATTAAAGTCACCTATTAAAAGGACATTCCCATCATTCCTTAGGCTAGAAATATCATTCTCTAAACCATTGTAAGGGCTAGCTTTATCTAGATTCTTCTTCTTATAGAAGGTAGAATTGATGAATTAAAATTATTAATATAGTAATAACATGAATTAAATAATGATAATGATTAGTATAATAGTGTTCCAAAATAGTAAAACATAAAACATAAAACAAATAAACAATATAGTAATAATATGAATTAAAATTATTAATTTAATAATAACATGAATTAAATAATGATAATGATTAGTATAATAGTGTTACAAAATAGCAAAACATAAAACCTAAAACAAATAAAAAATATAGTAAGAATACGAATTAAAATTATCAATATAATAATAACATGAATTAAATAATGATAATGATTAGTATAATAGTGTTACAAAATAGTAAAACATAAAGCATAAAAAAAAAATGATATAGTAACAACGTGAGTTAAAATTATTAATATAGTAATAACATGAATTAAATAATTATAATGACAAACAATATAGTAATAACAGGAATTAAAATTATTTAGATAGTAATAACATGAATTAGATAATGATGATGATTAGTATAATAGTGTTACAAAACAGTAAAACATAAAACATAAAACAAACAAACAATATATTAATAACATGAATTAG
>APFE030384050.1:0-12086 GCA_000404065.3 Pinus taeda
ATTTATTTATTATTATAATATAGTTACATATATATTCGATATTTTTTATCAAATTCATTTATAAAAAAATAAACCATTTTTCATGTTTAATTTATGTTTGCCCAATGCAGTTAACAAGCTTGCGGCCTCATCTGTGCTCCATACCCTAATGCATGACCTTAGTGTATCAGAGTTTTAGAATTTTAAATGCCAATAAGTTTATGTGGAGTGGTACATCATCCATGTACCACTCCAGATGGACAATGTGGTACTCATTGTACTATCTCTTTTGCACTTAAGAAAGTGGCTAGATGGGCTTCGTTCCCGAATATATGTTTTGATCTGTAAGTGGCTTCACTGGAAATAATCCTACACTTGAAAAACAATTTTTTTTTTTTCCAAATGGAGTAGTATAGAATAGGGAAATAAAACCAAGCTTGATAATGCTAATGTTTTTGAGTTTTCATTTTCAAGTTTAATTTCATTTTTTCTTGGAAATTATAATTTGGTGGTACAGTAAAAACCACCTCATTCACTAACCATTGGAAGGAAGATCTACAAGAAAATAGATGTTTGTGAAGGAAGAAGACAGGTAGGGTTTTGAGAGCCAAAAATTGAGGTTTGAGATCAATTATTCTTTATTTTTCAAATGTCATACTTTGAATGAATAAAGAATTGTGACATTATTGAGTATGCTCTCTTGTTTCATACTTTGTAGCAATATGAAAGATTAGAAAGGAAAATTGTATTAGTTAGCTTTGAAATTTCGCAATAAAATTCATAGATCCAAAAAGAAATGACTAGGAGATATAAATTACTATTCACTTTAAAAATTTGCTTAATTTTTTATCTCCAACATTTAATTAGATTTGTCTTAAAAATTCTTAAAACAATTACTTTCTTTTCTTTACTAAAAAAACAATTAGTTTCTTCTCAAAATTTCTAAAATAAATTCTTTATCTCTAAATTAACAAAAAAAAAAAAAAAAACATTTAAAAAAACAAAAACCAAGCATTGTCCTATTAATAAAATATAGTTAAAATCCTTGATGGGGGTGAGATCATGAAAGCACGTGGAGGTCACCTCCCATGTGTGAAAACAATTGGATACGATGGGAAGGGCGGGCCTCCCGACCCCTTCACATCTTCATATGCATCGGGAGAGGTACCATTTTAATTTCAATCATTCGTGTGAGAAATTATTCAACGTCGATGTGTGGGGGTGGAAGAGTGTTATGATAATGCATGATGAATGCACCAAGCATTCATCTCTACATTCAAATATGGTGTTGGAGTTATGGTGGATGTCGAGAAGGAGGAGGAAGCGCCAAAGGTCAACACTCATTGGAAACAGAGTGTGGTTTCTTGTTGTGGAAATATATAGGGGTAGTGGGATTGTTTGGTCTTTTCGGATGGGAATCTTGGTTATTGGTGGCAGAAGGAAAGATTGGGTATAGAAGAAAAAATCCTCGCAATCTGGAGGTAACATTTTCTACCCCGTCCTTACAAGGTGGTGGAGCTCGTTGGTAAGGAAACCTCGTAGTAGGAGGAGGATGCCCAAGTTCCCCTACTCTAATAGTGACTTTTCTTGTGATGGGACCTAGTGGGTTCACCTATTGTTTTTGGCTGTCGAATTTGGTAGGTGGTAGACGATTTTGCACTCATCTCGAGATGGAAACAACTCCCCTATCCCTGCATGGAACTCCATCGTTGGTGGTATTCTAGAAGGTGGAGGTGTTAGAATTATTTGGTGCGGGTGGTCCTCTGTGGGTAGAAGGATCCATCTTGGTGAATTCATGTTATTCTAAGTGGCGTTGTTTAGGTCTTTTGTCTACAGGGAGTGTTATTTCAAGGGGAAAGTCTGGTGTTTGGTGCATATTCAAGACATGACTCTGTCATGGGAAGTTATGAAACCATCAGTGCTATCTTGGTGAATTCATGTTATTCTAAGTGGTGTTGTTCAGGTCTTTTGTCTACAGGGAGTGTTATTTCAGGGGCAAAGTCTGGTGTTTGGTGCATATTCAAGACATGACTCTGTCATGGGAAGTTATGAAACCATCAGTGTGAAGGGGCGACTCTTCCTCCCCTATTGCCTGTAGAAGTTTTGTAGAATTTTCTACGAATTAGCTAGCTCTGATACCATGTAGAACTTTTTCTATAGATCAGCTAGCTCCAATACCATGTAGAAATTTCCCACGTGTAGATCACCTAGTAATGCAATGTACTAAAGCAAAACACTTGATCTACTTCTACAAACAATTTAGCGGAAGCTTAATCAACCATGAGCAACATCAATAAGAACACATATAATTGATAAGAAGGAATCAATCACACGTAACACAAAATATATCATCGGGGAAAGCACCAGCATAAAACCCCAACTCTGTATTATCAATCAAGTGGAGATCCTCAACAACATATAAAAAGAATTGGCTCAATAGCTATCCTTCTCTCTCTCTAATGAGAAGATGAAGATCATAGACTACCTAGGCCTCAATATATAGGCCAAAAGTCCTCCAATATCCTATAATATGTATTTCTCTTAGAAGTAGATCCTTCTCCATGCAAGGAATACTTACTAGAAATATCCAAGCATCTGATAGTACACTATCCCTCATCAGATCTCAACTGGGTCTCTGACAGAACTGACATGCAACAGTTATCCATGAGTGAATTCTCAGTTATCTAAAATAATAGTTGTCACATGCATGCAAGCATTAACAGACTATATTTTATTATTTTAACAACTTGTTAAAATAATGTAACTGGTCTTGACTAGTTAGAACTAAGTCAACTGATTCTCTCATTATAGAGCTCATACTTATCCCCTCAATCAATGGAGGAAATTAAGGATAAATTCCTCAATCAGTGGGACAACTCATGTGCATGCTCACAAAGACTTCAAATTCGAATTTCTTTAACTAATTAACTCAACTGAATTAATCAATTAATATTTCCAACTACTGTTAAGACCAAAATTAATTTTACTTCCTATAGATAGACTAGGGATTGCTATAAATAGGAAGGGACCCAGAAATGCTATTTTTAGAAATTTCTATTTTTAGCAGTTTCACCTCTCACCCAATATGGCCAATGATCTCATTGGCCATACTATTATTTTTAGACATGCTATTTTTAGCAGGTCTATTTTTAGCACATTCTAAATTTAGCATTTCTTGTTGCACATTTTTCAACATTGCCCTTGCTTTTGAAGGGGTGAAAACCAAGCTATGGTCACAGTGATGCCCCATCAGGGTTGAAAAATGGTTGGGCATGAGCGGAAAGGAAATGTAGGTGTGAGAGGAGGTCGCAGAGGTGGAAATCGGGGGGTGAGTAGAGGTGAAGGTTCCCACAGTCGTGGGAAGACTCGCAGGGGTGGCAACACCCGTGGCAGTAGGGTGAAGCATGGGCTGGCACCACCCGAAGCTCAAGAGGGGCATAGTCATTAGCATTGTTGCCTAGAGAACTACTGCTCCCTCATTCCCAGTTTGATGGACAAGGTGGATGGTGCAGAACTAGTTCAGTGCGGGGAGAATGCGGTGTAGATGGCCTATTTGGAGTGACTGCATTACTTTCAAAGTCAACTTTGGGAAATAATGGTTGTGGTTTGGTGGGGGAAAACCAACTCATGGAGAAAGTAGAAAAGTTGGAGACATGGATGGCGCACTATGAAGGACATGTGGCCCCACACAACCCTACATCCATTACATCAGACGACTAGTATGATTTCTGGTGTTTTTTATGTTTTAGCTATGTTTTGGTGACTCTAGCCCAACCATTTATGGATGATGTCCTTAGCTAATTTTTTATTTTATTTTTGTCATCTGGTGAACTTTTTGGTCAACAAACCTAGTCGAGGCGAGACCACCTATTTTGGGACAGACTCTATGTGCTCCTTTTTCCGACATTAATAGAATATTAGCTTACAAAAAAAAACACAGTTAAAAACTAAATAAATTTAAAACTATATGTGTGTGTGTGTGTGTGTGTAAATAAAAATAAATAAATTATAAGTCAACCTTTTTTCTTTATATCATAAGAATATTACATCACGAGGAATTTTGGGAGAATGAAAAATTGTAACAGTCCAAAAATAAATATCTAATTAACTTTTCTAATTAACAGTAAATTTAACTCAGAGTGGGACTTACCTAGCCAGATAAACATGTAATTAAATTCAACTAAGAATAGTGCTTACCTGTGGTAGAAGTAGGCTTACCGCAACAAGGTTTTGGAGATGACTCTCCACCCAACCGTAGGCTCAATTGTGAAAGGATTCTGCTACAACTAGCCACCCTTGAGCCCTCAATCAACGTACTACTACCAGTGACTCCTAAGTCTTAGAACACCATTCTCCCAAGATAATAAAAGATAGAATCTCGGAATGATGGAATGCAGGAATGCTCTCATCTTCCACACCATCTATTAAATAGAACAAACATTGGATGGGAACCACATGCACACACTCCATGTGTCTACATGCGACTTTGATTTTTAGCTTTCTTGTTTTATTTCTTTACTTTTCTTTTTGATTTTTAGCTTTCTTGTTTTATTTTCTTCTTTTTGATAGCTTTATTGATTTTTTATTGTTTCTTTGGTTTTATTTCTATTTAGAGCTTTAGTTAGTTTTATACATTTTTATATTTTATTATTTTTATTTTATTTTGTTTATTTTTAAATATCATTTATTTATTCAACATTTATGATTTATTATTTATTATTTATTATTACGTGATTTATTATTATTATTATTATTTATTATTTATTATTTATTATTTATTATTAATGGGAGGGATATTACGTACTCTCCCACTTGAAGGAACTTCGTCCCGAAGTTATGTTGAATTATGTATTATTTTTATTATTCATTATTTATTATTTTATTTACTTCATGTTGCCAACACCCTTTGCTAAACTAGTATAACTAGCAGGCATCGAAAGTCCCCAACACCCCGGGAAATCTCAAGGAATCTCTGTCATTTTCCCACTTTCAGCACTAGGCTAAGCCTGACCCGGTCTTTATCCTAGTCCAAGGCTGGCCCCAAGGCTCGTGCTTGACTCAAACCTCATCTGCCCCAAGGCAGGCATCCGGTCCGGTACTCAATGATCCCAGGCATCTCGCAAGGCTGGCCCACTCCCTCCACAACTGCTTAGGTGCACAACCCCAGGCATCGAAGTCCTTTACATCCCTTCTATACTTCAGCATCCCAATCCAATAACAGGCACCTAGCCTAGAACATCAAGCATTTGGCCTCCTCAAGATGGTCCCATAACTCTTCAAGAGCTATCCATCAAGAGCTATACACAAGACAAAGGAACCACTGGCATGTGTAGTTTTGATTGAGTTTTGTCCCTAGCCCATATGGTGTTACTTATTCTCCCTCATGCATATGGGCTCGCATGAGATCATCAAATAAATTGGCCCTCTCGACCCATTTGTGGAGTCCTGTGAATCATTACATCTCAACATTCATCCAATGCATTAACCGTACCATCATAGTATCATAGGAAATAATCCTCTTGCATGTCATCATGAGAACGTTCATCTTTGTTAATCGTAACATTATAAATAATAAGGAACTTCATGCTCATGCATGTCATAGATTGTACGAAGCTATCGCATGCTTCAGTTATACCCTCAACATAATTATATCAAGACGGATCATGAGTTCACATAAATGAACCACATGTCAATAATCCTCATATTATAACATCATAATTCCTATGCGACGTTATGCATATCCTAACCTTATCAAGAATCCTTTGGTGGATATTAGATAAAGCCTAAGGAAGGCTTGATTAGTTTTGTTGTGAGTCCCACATTCATGCTTTTAATATGGAACATGGGTGATTGGTTGAAAGAAAGATGTGATTTAGCCCAATATATGCTCGGGTTGTTCGTGGAAGTCCTTGACTTGGTTGGATTATGCATACACTAATAAGAAATCATTTTCCTTTGGTATTTCATGTGTAAATGTACTTGTTAATATGTGTTTTTAATGGTTGTTCTATCATTGTTATTATATCAGTTATATGTTGGTTATAGGCATGGGTTTATAAGAGATCTTAGTCATGGCTTTCATCATATTTTGACTAATAAATGAATGAGTAATGAATATATGAACTAATATATAACATTATAGCTATTGTGATAAGGCATCAATTCTTATTGATGATTCTAAGATAAATATGATACCCCTATGCTCAGATCTTTGGTTATGACCTATAAACATGTTTGTGATATGTTTGATGAAATGCCTATCATGGCTCGCAGGGGTCAGGTCAATTCCTTGTATCAATTTTTGCATTAGTAACTTTAATTCATTAGTATTTATCATTTTTGTAAATTTCATGAAGTTTTGGGCAAAGGCCTGAGACCTAGCCCTAAAAAGTGGCTCAAAATCTAGGGGCGTTGGCTTAGAACTTCCTAAATAATGCCACAATAACATGCATGCCTTATTGTGGTAGTGGTGGGAGGGTATCAGTTGCATGCATGTCTTTTCATGGGAGCAACTAGGGCTGCTCAGAAAAATGACAAGTTGCCTTAGGGTTCGGGCACCAAGAAGGGTTGGTTTTCTCTTGGAGGTTTTGTAGCTCTTAAGAAAGGTCAGATTGGTTTTTTATTGTCAGTTCCTCTTCCTTAATTGTACATGGGGAGTTGAATTACATCATATTAACTATTGATTTGAGGCTTCTGCGATCTATGCTTTGTGTGTTATTTTTCGGAGTCAACGCATTCATGTTTTCAAAATCGATGTTTCGAACCCTCCTCTATGGTTCATCATCAGGATAGATCCATAAGTCTTCATCACATGTTTACCCGAGTGGACCAGTTAGCTTGGGTAAATGTGGGAGGAGGGTGTTACATAAAGGGTTTTTATATTGGCAGGTATAAAAAATGGACCTCAAAGTTAATGAAAAAAATATAGAGGGGTATAAAAAATGTTAGTGAAAAAATGGATACCTACAACTATTGAAAGTAGGGTTTTTTAAATTAGGAATATGTATTGGATTCATATTGGTAAGGGGTTAAATAATGTGATTTTTAGTGGTATTTTCCAATATGTTGTGAAATTAAGGGTATTGTTTAGTATGACATGAATGCACGTGATATGTCATAATTTCATTAAGTAAAACCCTCATGAAAATGCATTGGCATATCCTTCTTGAGGCGGGATGGAATATTACGAGGCAAACTATATAGTAGGGACAAAGTATAAGGGTAAAGGCATATCTGCTACTCTAACTGTTGATGTCCTAAGAAAGAGAGTGTTGTTGGACTTCACACCTCGGTGAGATGGGAGGACAACAAGATTAGGTTCCATGAGACAATTTGGTCTGAATACCATGGTAAGTATTTGAGCTCATATACAACAGAAATATGGGGACATAAAGCATTGCAATTCTCATTGAATCCACTCATATTTGGTTAGGGGAAGAGGAGTAATTGGGTGGTTAGAACCTCAAGGAAATCCTTGGCTTACATGTTGGAGGAACATACCATAGGAAAAAAAGGAATATTGTTTTTAAGTAATTTCTATTTTCCCCATAAAATACCACTGGAAAGAAGTTAAGGGTGCAGGGATTCGGAGACATGAGCTATCACAGTTGAAGAACTAGACATAAAATAGATTGGAGTGAGAAGTGATATCATGCCAATACCCACAGTGATTATTTCCAAGTGGAAGTAGTGGAACATAATATCCTTGTGAGTAGGGGGCAAGCACATAATCACTAATATAGGCCAACAATGAGTAAAGGGCAAGGAAAGAAGGATGAGCTCATTGATTGGTAGTTGAATAGTGGTCAAAGAGGCGAGAATTTTAAGTGAAAGGTGATGGCCAAGAAAGGGGCAGCTAAAACCGAAGCTCAAATAAGCAGAGAAAATCTTAGCCTATAGGATAGTGCTGTCAAAGTTTCAACTAGGTACCATGACCAAATTTCTTTGCAGATTCAATAAGAGTTGATTAGGCTATAAAAGGAAACTACAACATAATGGGTGAAGATCTCGGACATGAGAGTATGAGTAGAATGGTAACCTTTAACCCCTTCCTTGGGACAAACTTGACCATGAACAAGTCAGTACATGTAGGGGGTGAACATATACTAGAAAATAAAATTCCTCTTTGGACGAGTGATCATGGATGATCAAGATGTTGATAAATCTAGGGCATTATGATTAGGAGATTTCTCTTTGATGATAACCTATTGTGAATGGTTTTTAATTCTTTTTATTATGATATTTTATTTACTTATATTATTATAGTGTTCTTCTTGATCAAACAACTAACATGGAATAAAAAATAAAGAGAAAAGAGACACATAATGTAGGCGATCATCTAGGGCCAAAACGTCTCCCACTTGAGAGAAAAACCCAAAAAAAATTATTCTTTTTATAGAGACCTCAATTGATGAATACCAAGACCATAACCAATACCCTTGACACAACAACCTCTCCAATACCAAGTCACAATACTTCTTGATCTAGCCTTTTCCTCCTTGAGTCAATGATAGTTAAACTTCTTCCTTTTCTTTCGAGCTCAGTTATCCTTCAATTTTTGGTCCCTTATTTTAGATTTGCAACTTTTTGATCCGAATCTTGGGAGGAGTCCCCCAAGATCTAAAAGATTGACATGGATCTTGGGGTAGAGATCCCCAAGATCTAAAAGATTGCAATGGATCTTGGGGAAAAGGCCCCCAAGATCTGAAAACTTGAATTGTCAGAAGAAAAATAGGAGAATACCCAATAAACAAAACCACAAAGAAACCTTTTATTAAAACCCACTGATCTGGATTTAAACATGAATGCAACAAAATACAGAGATAACCATAAATATAGAGATGCAGCAAAAATAATACTTCATTTCATTAATGGAAAATATTGAAATATGCTTATAACTAGAAATGCAAATAAACCAGCTAGGGCGATGGTAACATATATTTGAGAAGAGATGTGGCGGCTACATGCCTCTGAACTGTAAAGGCTACATTGTGGCAGACCATCTCTCCTTTTACAAAATGTGACTTCTTATTTATAGTATTTTTCAGTTACAATACCACGGGTCAATTCCATGGGTGAATGAATACCATGGGTGGATTTTACAATACCATGGGCGGATGCCTTACAATACAATGGGTAAATTCCATGGGTCGATGAATAATATGGGTGGATGAGTACCATGGGTTGATGCCATTTTCCATTCGGATCATTCCTCCTTCCTTAAGAAGCAATGGTCCCCATTGCATAAAGTTCCCTCCTGCGAAGCCTTTCTTGAATATGAAGAGCCACTGAAGATAAGGGTTTTATGTGGCTAACCCAAAACCCTGATAAACGAAGATCCGAAGATAGAGATACTGTGTAATGCTTGTGACCAACTGTGATTCTGACAGTGTGCGACCTAGCAAATGGACTTCGATGACAAGGATTTTATGTGGTTGACCCATAACCGTGATGTTGGTTGTTGATGAAGTAGCAGGTGCCTACATAGCCTGGAGTGGGAGGGCACGTCTCCAAATAACCCAAGCCAAATGTTGCTATGTTGAAACTGATAAATGTGAAGCAGGTGCCTACTAAAGTGGGGTGGGAGGGCACGTCTCCAATGGGCACCCACTCCGAATGTTGCTTCATAATTAAAATGGACATAACTCAGAATATTTATTATAACATGCTTTTGGAAGAAGAAGGATCATTTTGCATCTTCCCATGAGTTGGAAATCCTTATCTGGACACTCTGAGATCTCATATTCGCGAGCAACAGTTCTGCCGTCACAAAAATTCTGATAAAATAGTTGATTTTAAATCAGCGATATCTCCCACATCCGAACTCCGATTCGACCCATTTGTTTTTGAAATTGGGTGATTTTTCGAGAGGAATCCAGATCTGGTATTTGTTTTTGTAAATTTTGTACCAAATGTTTCAGATCTTATCTGCAAAGTCGTCGCCCAAAAAAAATATCTGGAAAAAAATGAAAAAAGAAAAATTCTTCCTGCTTGACCCAAGATAGTGCTCTGTGGAAGTTGTAGCACATGCCTGAAGTTTGTTGAATATTGCTTCAAAATTTGAAACTGAAATATGCATCAAACCCTCATTCCAATGGAATCATAACCTACTTTGATACCACTGATCCGGATCTTGGGAGGAGGCCCCCAAGATCTAAAAGATTGACATGGATCTTGGGGTAGAGACCCCCAAGGTCTGAAAGATTGCAATGGATCTTGGGAGAAAGGCCCCAAGATCTGAAAACTTGAATTGCCAGAAGAAAAATAGGAGAATGCCCAATAAGAAAAACCACAAAGAAACCTTTTATTAAAACCCACTGATCTGGATTTAAAGATGAATTCAACAAAATACAGAGATAACCATAAATACAGAGATGCAGCAGAAATAATACTTCATTTCATTAAAGGAAAATACTGAAATATGCTTACAACCAAAAATGGAAATAAACCAGCTAGGGCGATGGTAGCATATCTTTGAGAAGAGATGTGGCAGCTACATGCCTCTAAACTGTAAAGGGTACATTGTGGCGGACCATCTCTCCTTTTACAAAATTTGACTTGTTACTTATAGTATTTTTCAGTTACAATACCACAGGTCAATTCCATGGGTGAATGAATACCATGGGTGGATTTTACAATACCTTGGGCAGATGCCATTTTCAATACCATGGGTAAATTCCATGGGTCGATGAATAATATGGGTGGATGAGTACCATGGGTTGATGCCATTTTCCATTCGGATCATTCCTCCCTCCTTAAGAAGTAATGGTCCCCATTGCGTAAAGTTCCCTCCTGCAAAGCCTTTGTTGAATATGAAGAGCCATTGAAGATAAGGGTTTTATGTGGCTAACCCAAAACCCTAATAAATGAAGATCTGAGGATAGAGATACCCTGTAATGCTTGTGACCAACTGTGATTCTGACAGTGTGCAGCCTAGCAAATTGACTTCGATGACAAGGATTTTATGCGGTTGACCCATAACCGTGATGTTGGTTGTTAATGAAGTAGCAGGTGCCTACATAGCCTGGAGTGGGAGGGCACGCCTCCAAATAACCCAAGCCAAATGTTTCTATGTTGAAACTGATGAATGTGAAGCAGGTGCCTACTAAAGTGGGGTGGGAGGGCACGTCTCCAATGGGAACCCACTCCGAATGCTGCTCCATAATTAAAATGGACATAACTCAGCCAATATAACTTAGAATATTTATTATAACCTGTTTTTGGAAGCAGAAGGATCATTTTGCATCTTCCCATGAGTTGGAAATCCTTATCTGGACATTCTGAGATCTCATATTTGCGCTGCAACAATTCCGCCGTCACAAAAATTCTTATAAAATAGCTGATTTTAAATCAGCAATATCTCCCACATTCGAACTTTGATTCAACCCATTTTTTTTTTAATTGGGTTATTTTCGAGAGGAATCCAAATCTTGTATTTGTTTTTGTAAATTTTGTACCAAATGTTTCAGATCTGATCTGCAAAGTCGTCGCCCAAAAAAAATTCCTGCAAAAAAATGAAAAAAGAAAAATTCTTCCTGCTTGCACGAGAAAGTGCTCTTTGGAAGTTGTAGTAGATGCCCGAAGTTTGTTTAATATTGCTTCAAAATTTGAAACTGAAATATGAATCAAACCCTCATTCCCATGGAACCATAACCTGCTCTGATACCACTGATTCGGATGTTGGGAGGAGGCACCCAAGATCTAAAAGATTGACATGGATCTTGGGGTAGAGACCCCCAAGATTTGAAAGATTGCAATGGATCTTGGGGGAAAGGCCCCCAAGATCTGAAAACTTGAATTGCCAGAAGAAAAATAGGAGAATGCCCAATAAACAAAACCACAAAGAAACCTTTTATTAAAACCCATTGATCTGGATCTAAACACGAATGCAACAAAATACAGAGATGCAGCAGAAATAATACTTCATTTCATTAATGGAAAATACTGAAATATGATTATAACCAGAAATGGAAATAAACCAGCTAGGGTGATGGTAGCATATCTCTGAGAAGAGATGTGGCGGCTACATGCCTCTGAACTGTAAAGGCTACATTGTGGCAGACCATCTCTCCTTTTACAAAATGTGACTTTTTACTTATAGTATTTTT
>APFE030384054.1:0-43520 GCA_000404065.3 Pinus taeda
AAAGTTGAATTCCTAAAATGGGGAGTTGAGATCCTTGCTCCTCATTTAAAAAGGATTTTCAATGGGATCATCCAGGACATATTTCTAGGAGAGTGGGCTACTAGTGTGGTCATTCCTCTCTTTAAGATTCTATATATCCATAACCCTTCTAACTACCGCACCATTATGGTCAACCCCCTCATGGGAAATCTTTTTGGGAGCATGATAGAGTGAAGAATCAACATCTGGGAAGAAAGTGAGGGAAAAAGGGCAAAAGGACAAGCAGGCTTTAGACCTAGACACTTTAGCATTGACCATTGTGTCACCCTTAGACATTTCATAACAAACGTTTGGGACAATCAAGCTAAAACATCCTACTATTGTTTTGTGGACTTTAAGAAAGCCTTTGACACGATGCCTAGAGACAAACTATGGAACATAATGGAAGAGTTGGGTATCCCATATGAGTATGGAGAAGTTGTTAATAAAATTTATGAGAAGGTTAGAGCTAAAATTAGAACAAGTGAAGGAATGTTTGAATGTTTTGGTAGTGATATTGGTGTTAAATAGGGATGTCCTCTATCCCCCACTTTGTTTGGTTTATATATTGATAATCTAGAACCGTGGTTAATAAAAGATGAGGGAGAAGGGGTTAATCTAGCAAGTTATGTGGTAAAGTTGCTTCTATACGCAAATGATCTTATTCTAATCTCAAAAACAATGCATGGATTAAGAGAACACTTAAAGGCCTTATAACACTTTTGTTAGGAGGTTGGGTTGCAAGTAAACATTAGCAATACCAAAACCATGATTTTCTCTTTAAGTAGAAAAGACAAATCAAACGATTTTCTTTTCGAAGGTTTTCCTCTGGAGATAGTGAATGAATACAAATATCTTGGGATTGACTTTCACCATAAGCTCAGTTGGGAGACTTTTAGGGTGAAAATAATTCAGGGGGGTGTTGTAGCGGCTATAACTACCCTCCAATTTTTTTCCCATGCTTTGATTTTGGAGCTTTCCTTACTATCCATGATAGCTCATCTCACACTAATTTAGGTATTCGTTCTTCGATTGAGACTTATATTTTCATTTTCGCTTATGTTTACCTACTTAGTTGATTTTTCTAAGTCATAAGTTGATCTCCCAAATTGGTCTCATAGTAGTTCTAGGCTCGCCTCCAAAAACTGCGCAATCCTTGAGGGCAAGCAACCTTGATGATAGGAATTATGCAGTCCTATTTTCCAATGAGCCTTGAGGTCAAAAAATACACAGTTATGCGAGGCAGCCCAAAAATTGCATAACCCTCACTCAACTTAGAAACTACACAATGCCCTGAGCTAGAAAGTTGCCCAGTTCTCCAGAATTGCACGGACTTTCCCAGCAATGTGCATGGAAAGTTTCCATTGAAAAAGAAAAAAGCATCCCTAAAAAATATGGATCTACTTTTAGTATCCCAAAGGAGGCACTTGCACTATTTTTAGAAACTTCCCCCAAGTATCGTTTTTTCCTTGATTTTATGCATGTGCATCATGAACCCTAATTTGTCCAAATCTATATAACCGATTCTTCTAGAGATCATTTTCACACTCGATCTTGGAGCTCTAGCATTCCCGAGGATATCAAGGAACCTTCGGTGCGATTGTTGTCACTTTTTTGGGTGAGTTTTGCTTTTGTTGTCTTTTGTCGCCTTTTCTGTCACTTTTTGTTGTTTCGCTTATGCAAGTGTTGTTTCACCTTTTTCTCTTTTTGGTTGCTAACATTTTAACTTGTTTTAACCTGTAGAAGTGTTGATTTAAATTTTATATTTCCTTTCCCAATTGTCGAATTAGATTTCTTTTTTTTGCACCAATAGTCATCATTGCGGTGACTCTCCTCCCTTACTTTGTTTCCTTTTTTTTATTATTATTAATTGTTGCACTTGATTCACATGCATTTATTTACACTTAGTCATATATGCACTTAGATTCATACTATATCTCATATCTTCTTGTTTTTCACACTTCCCATGGGCAGATATGGGTTTCCCTTGGCCGGATTTCACTTTGCACAATTGACACTGCACAATCTGGAGGCTGAAACCACAAGCTTGCCATCTGGAATTGTGCAGTGCATAGTTCAAGTTGGCTCCAACTACACACTACACAGTTCCAGGAGCCAGCCTCTCAGCTTGGCCATTGAGATTGTGTAATGCGCAATCTCTCCCAAGCCTCTACCTAGGCTAAACTGTGAACTGCGCAGTTTCAACCATCAAGCTTCCACCTTGGCTATTGGGACTACGTAGTTCCAACAGGAAGATAGTCCCCCTTGTCAAGAAAAATTGTGCAATCCTTCCCATCTAGTGCCCAGTTTTCTGCTTGAACATGCCTTGTAAGTTGTTTTCCTCAAGTCTAACATTTTCTTGCCATGAGTGTCCTTTTTGTCCCACAGGTACAATAGTGGTTGAGCACCTCTCCAACAGTCACTTTACCATGACATCTAAGATAGATGCATCAAAGAAAACCACCAAGAGAAGTACTAGGGAAGAAGTTTAACAGACATCAATTGATTTTCCAATGTATGCAAATACTCAGTTGTTTATAGAGAAGGGATCAACACCGAAATTACAACATATTAAGACACTTCTGCAAAGGACTTTGAGGCAAACTTAGAGGACCAACAGGTTTATCTCAGCATCCAGAAGTTAGCGTTATAAAAGGTTACGTGCAGGTATCCCTCCTTCTTGTGTGTGGACATCATCAATTGGATTGTCTCACATATGGATGAGAATACCATGACATTGAGCAGTGTCAGCCATCATAAACTTTCTACCTTTAGGGCAAAAGAATTTCAGTAGATGTATCACTTGCCCAAGCTAGTAAAGCACATGGAATCACTCTTCTATGTCACCTACAACTATGTGAACACAAGAGAAATTATCAAACGTTGGGTGAAATATCCATCCAAGTTTAGACAGACAACCACCCATATGTACAAGAAAAAGTCCCTTGGTAAGGCTTACCAACTCTTGATTATCTTTTCTTGCAAAACCTATGGTCAAGAGAGAATTAAAACCTTTCCTGAAGGGTCAGAAGTCTTATTGGACCAGTTGGTGAATGATGGGAGGTCGTTCAACTGGTTGGATTTGTTGGCTTAAAAATTGAAGGCCCATGTAGCACAAGCTCAGAACTTTCCCAAGGGTTCTATATGTCTACATACTTACTGGATGCAATTTATGTGCAACATCAGTTCCCTAGCATGAACTGGACATGGACACCATAAGAGACTACTGTGAACATTTCTTGCAAGTTGCTTTCAGATTATAGTTATTGAGGAATAATGGCATGGCTAACTGGTCACTTACGATCATGTTATACAAGCTTATCTTTGAACAAGATCCACCTTGCATGTTTCGAGAAGAAATGGAGGTGATAGTAGACACTACATATTGGTATGCCTCACTAGGTGGCACCTTTATTAGAGTGTTTGGTGAAGAGAAGCCTCCGCATGTCTCACCAAGGTACGTCACTAACAAACTAATCATGCAAGAAGTATCATACCATCTCGCTATAGGGTTGTTGGTAGCACAACACAAGAAGAAGAAAGCACCATGGCCCACTCTTCCTTTGCATCTTGGATTATATGAGATAAATAACTTGAAGGTCATAGATGTTGAGGCTAAGGATATAGTGAAATTTGAATTCAGCATTAAGGACTTTAATCCATATGATCCCCGCAGTATTTGCAAGGACCTCTGTACGAGATTCTACTTTCCATGGATCAATGGGGCATTTCATTGGCCAGAAGAGGATACTTGGAGGTACTACTACAATGCCTCCAAACTCAATGAGCCAGTCATTTTAGAAAGAACTTCATAGGATTCTCCACAAACAACAGGAGCTCCATAAGCAAAAATAGTAGAAGGCAATAATCACGTGCAAGAGAAGGGAAAGAGGAAGATTGTTGATAGTCTAGAGGGAGAGAAAATATGCAAAATGAAAGTAGATCCTCTTATCTAGAAATTAGCTTTGGCAGTAGAAGCAAAGAGGAAGAAAAGGATGCAGAGAGCAGAGTGGAGGAAGAGAGAAAAGAGGAAGTTTCAGGAAGCATAAATGGAGCTGCATGAGACATAGAAGAAGTTGAAGGAAGAATAGGAGTTGAGGAGGAGAGAACAAGAAGACAAGTAAAAATAGGAGGAAAAACAAAGGCAAAGCATGATGATAGAGGAAACAACACCGATATAGGTTTAGGAATAGGAACAACCAGCAACTGAGGAGGAAGGTGAACAGATGCATGATTGGGAACTTACTCAGCAGATTGAGCAATTGATCGAAATGACAAACATGGAGTTGGAACAAGAGCCACAACATGAAGATGTTGACCTGATGTTAAGAGCACCACAAATCATCCCTTAGTCTCTGCCACCTCCAACAATAGATCCATCCCCAAGCAAGCAATGAAATGTTGTTGTCCTTGATGATGATTTGGTCATGGATGTGTACAATCTATCATTCGATGAGTTCCAAAAGAGGATTGCACAAGTACAAAGGAAGTACTTTCCGGATGATCATGCATCACTTGAATTCATTAAATAAAGGGTGATAGTGTCAGACACTAGGAAGCATCTAAATGCCATTATCAAAGCCATCTTAGCCTATACAGGAGAAACAAGATCAAATGTTCAGTATTTGATAGCGGAGAATGAGAAACTAGCACAGAACTTGCAGGCTGCTAGGCAAGAGGCAGAACAACTCTGATCAACATCACATAATGCAATTTCCACATTGGGTGATATGAGAGTAGTGATACTGTTTGAAGTATCAACACTTGAAGAAACCATGTGGAAACTCTATGATGGGTTTGTCACCGTACAAAAAGAAGTTGTTCATTTGCATGGCTTACAACATCAAAGCAAAGAGCTTGTTAAAACTCTCAAAATCATGCAAGATGCCATCACTTATGTACAAGAGTGGAAAATGTGGTTCAAAGGGATCCCACTTGACTTAGTGAATAAAATGAAGCCATAGGAAGAGTTAGAGAAGGAAAAGGTTCGAATTATGAAACACAACAACAAGAAGCTTGCCTCATTCATTGGTAGCATACATGCCTCATATGTGTGGTTGCAAAGTAGTTTGGATGTCTTGGTGAGAACACACCAAATCCCATCAACCAGTTCCCTCACCAAAGTTAAACCCAAGAAGAGTACTTGAAGTGGCTAAGACATAACACCACTAGGGAAGACTTGTAGATGAGTGCATGCAACATGCAAAAGCTCATCAGTGGTCTTGTCAAAGTCAAAACAATGATGCTCATGCTTTAGAATGAGTTGGAAACAGGTTCCAAGATAGTGTAATTGGATGCCATGGAGGCTAGAGTCTGCTTCCATCAAGACAACATTAAGCATTTTCAAGACACCATTACACAGTACCAAGCTTGGCACCAATATGTCATCGAGAAGCGGCAAGTGGAAGTTATTGAGCTGGACTTATCCCAAACTCCATCA
This sequence comes from Pinus taeda, assembly GCA_000404065.3. Taxonomy (NCBI): domain Eukaryota; kingdom Viridiplantae; phylum Streptophyta; class Pinopsida; order Pinales; family Pinaceae; genus Pinus; species Pinus taeda. The sequence continues at coordinate 5,459 of APFE030384054.1, forward strand.
TCATGTTGTTGTGTCTTGTTAGGTTGTCTCTACCCTATTTTGTCTTATATGGGTACAAGTTGAAAATGTGATATTATTTGTAATTTTGTTGGAAGTGAAATTCCAAGTGTCAATATTGGAATATGAAAGTTCATCATGTAATGTAATGTGTTATTTTGTGAATAAGTTGAAGAGTCACCCCCTCTTGTTATAAATAGAACCTCATAACTCACGTAAGATGCTTTTGGGAGCCAATATTTTGGATAGGCTTAGGCTTAGAAAGAGATTGGGAGTATTATGAAGAGCCTTGGCTTCTCCATAGAATAAAGTGAGTATACCTACTTGGAGGAGTAGGTGTTCTTGACTGTAATGTTCCATTATTGGGGCTAGTGGTCATCAATGGTGTATGTATGGATGGAACTTTCACTTATAATAATAAAATAAAAGACATCACACTTTCATGCATATGTTGTTAATATAGTATGAATATTCTTGTTGTATTGGAAATGCATGTTATTTAACTTACACATATGCTTATGAACTATTTTTTTTGCATTCGTATGAATCTTGTTGAATGTGTGTCATTGGATTAACTCATCACTTTAACTTGTGGACTATTATGCATCTTAGCTTCCGATGTCATTTCTCTCATCTGTTCTTTTTGAGTTGTGTACTATTAGATGATTCCAAGGGGTGCACTTCCTTTTCCCTTCATGTGTTGGAACCTTCGTGCATCGCACTTAACTCTCTGTAGGGTCACACATTTGCTCTCACCTGAAGTTATCATACTTCCCTTTGTGTGTTTCTGTGATCAAGGCATTACATTACCACCCATAGTTGGGATTCCTACTCCAAATGGTGTGAGGTCTAGTTGGGACTTAATATTGGGAAGATCCCCTGAATGTTGGCAGATCCAGTACCATCAACATTTCTAGCGCTAGAAGGAGGACCAGATGACAAGCTGAGCCCTTGAAGTTTGTTTTGAATTTATGCACATATTTATGACTTCTCACCAAATTATAACCTCGACATGTTTTTCTAACTCTATAAATATAAAAGTGTCATCAAGGATTTCAAATGACTTTTCCAAATTCAAGTTCAATGGCGAGGGTGGAACACCCTTACTCAGCCACATAGTTTCTACAATAGGCATGACATCGAGTCTAAGGATATTTCATGTAGGTTGTTTGATCTCATGTTCAAAGCGCACATAAAGAAATGGTGTTACACATTGCCTGGAGCCTCCATACATTGTTCCAAACAGTTTGTCATAGAATCACGTTGTATTTTCGATCTCTATGATCATAAATCCCTTAATAAGAAAGTTTTGAAATTGCGAAAAACACCTGATGAATATTTTTAGGATTTTTAGGATTTTTTTATTCATTACTGCTTTAAATTTACTAAAAATGAAGTTGATTGGGAGTTCTTAACTGGAATATTTCAATATCTTGTTCATATTTCTGAAAATCCACATGAGTTAGAATCTTTCAAACCTCTTCCAACATACCTTGGTGTTACAACTTCTAAATCTGGGACAAATAAGGTTTCTGTTCCAAGTGACACTTTGTCCCCTTCTCATCAAACAACTCTAGCTTTGCAAGTCGAGGTGGGAAAATTTGATAATTCACCTATTGATCTACCACCATCTCCTCCTACCCCACTTACTTATAACTTCAACACAAATTTGGACTATGACTCTGATGGTAGTGATCAAGTGTTATCTCCTCATCCTCCATCATTTGGTCCCTCTAATCCTCTGGATTTCGATGTGTTGTGTTCACCTATCTCGGACCTCTCTTGTGATGTTCACGAGGAACAAGTTTATGATGGAGTTGGTGTTGAACAACCAACCTGCGATATCATTTTTGGCGTGTATGTGTGGGAGTCTGAATAAGAATCTGCAGTAAAGGATTACCTCATTCTATTTGCACCTCTTCCACATTATCCTAACATTTTCCATGATTCTGTCATTTATGTTCAATCTTTTGAAAATTCATTTTCAAATGATACTATTTTCGATCATTCACAAAACACATGGAATGTCAGTTTTTCATTTGAATGCAGAGAGGAAAAATCTATTTTCCCAGATCCTCCCAACCTCTCATCTTATATTTCTAGGAACATAGAGGGTGAAATTTCTCATTTTCCATCATAGCCTCTTTATGATTCGCCAAATCATGAGGATGCATTTGTTCATGATCTTGAACTTTCTAATCGTGGTTGTCGTCATCTTTTCATTCATTCATCCAATCATGATCCTGATTCTTCCACTATTTATCTTTCTAAGCCACCAATCTTTGATGATCCATATTCTGATGAACTGGAACCTCCCCAAGCTATCAAGGCACTTCAGCTCGGGCTGATGGTTATGTCAGGTTCTCATAGTCTTGAGGCCAGTTCCACTTCTTATCAGAAATGTGTTGAATCTTTCTAGGCTCCCCATTACTCTATTGTTCACATTGAAAATAAATTTATCTTGCAATTTTTGCATCCTCCATCTGTATCACATGATCTTATTGCTCAATCATTGGACAAGTCGCACATAGAAAGTACTGTTGAAAAAAAAAATATTCTTTCTTCATGTTTGCTCATTTTTCAAGTTTGAAAGTGTGTACCTGCTTGTCTTCAACTCACAATTTGTTTGGACACCATGGTACATCCGCAGAATGCCTTTCATGCACTTTCCATTTTTACCTTTCTACAGAGGCATTCAAAATTCGAACATTTTGGTTTCTATTGTCCTATATTTCTTCTTTGTTGGTTTTCTTGTATATCCTTTTTGACATACATGCCCTCACCTACATAGGTCAGCCAATGCACCGATGGTCGCATTGGAGGTATCACTTTACATGAGTTAGCCTATGTTCTGCTTAGGTTAGGAGTAGGAGTAGTTTTTCTTTTCCTTGTTGTTTCCTTGATTTTCTTTACCTTGTTTCACTTTTACTCCACTTCTTTCTGTTTGCTTATTTTTCTTTGCAATTGTAGGTTAGTTTTCACATGAAACAGTCTTTGGCTTCTAGGCAAGCTAGGTGAAATCCAAGAGGAAGTTGTACTGCTATAACCATCTAGTTATTTTCATATTCCAGCTCTTTATGTGAATCTTTCATTTCTTTTAGTCGATGATACCCTGATGGAAAATACGTTACTTTCAGAGAGATTCATGGTGAAATCATGATGCTTGCACTCTTAACTAGTACTGCCTACTCTAATTAGTTTTTTATTTTCTGTTAACCCTTGTCAACTAAGTCAAGTAGAGTAAGGAGAGGGGGGAAACCTTAAAACATATGTCAGAGGCATATATAAATATCCTTCTCTAAAGGAACAACCTCTTCTGCTCTCAATAAGTCAGGATCCATCTTCCACCTCATGAAATAAATAAGTGCCTATGCACATTTCTTTGAACAAATAAAAAATTGGAAAAAGATTTTGTTGGGGTACTGTCCAGGCTCATTGGTAGTGGAGAAATGCTTGTGTTCTTGAAGTGGCTCCATCGAGGTACTATTTAGGCCTGCTGGTAGCAGAGCTACACCAAAGATGAAACTAAAACTCTAACAATCTATTTTACTTGTGCATCTATATACCCCTCATCCCCAACTGAAACAACTCAGTTTGACTTGGCTTGGTATGTGCGCTACTGATGAAGAGAATGGTAGGGATTACATCTTTAACCCAAGCTAAGTGAAGAAGCTATGATAAAAAAATAACTGAGCAATACTTTGGGAAAAGTTAGACTTGCTTTTCATGAGACAAGGGCCATACAGAGAGTTGGAGTTCTACTAGTGTGTCGCCAATGTTGCAGTGGTTACAACCACCCTCCAAAATTTTTCCTATGGTTTGATTTTGGAACCTTCCTTACTATCCACAACAGCTCATCTCGCATTGATCCAGGTATTCGTGCTTCGATTGAAACTTATCTTTTCATTTTGGCTTGTGTTTGCTTACTTAGTTGATTTTTCTAAGTCACAAGTTGATCTCCCAACTTGGCCTCACAACAGTTCTAGGCTTGCCTCTAGAAACTACGCAATCCTTGAGGGAAAGAAGCCTTGATGATGGGAATTGCATGGTCTTGACTTCCAGTGAGCCTTGAGCTCAGGAACTGCGCGGTCATGGGAGGCAACCCAACACTAAGCCCATAAATTGTGCAACCCTCACTAAGCTTAGAAAATCCACAGTGCATTGAGCTAGAAAGTTGCTCAATTCCCCAGAACTGCATAGTCTTCCCAGAAGTGCACATGGCAAGTTTCCCTAGAAAAAGAAAAAAGAAAAAATTATCCCTAAAAAATAGGGATCTACTTTTAGTATCCCTAAGGAGGCACTTGCATTATTTTTAGAAACTTCATCTGAGTGTTGTTTTTTCCTTGATTTTAGGCATGCTCATCATAAATCTTAATTTGTCCAAATATATTTAATCGATGCTTCTAGAGCTCATTTGCACACTTGATCTTGCAGCTCTAGCATTCCCGAGGAGATCAAGGAACCTTTGGTGTGATCGTCGCCGCTTTTCCGGGTGAGTTATGATTTTGTTGTCTTTTGTCACTTTTCGTTTTCCAGCTTGTGTCAGTGTTGTTTCACTTGTTTCTCTTCATGGTTGTTGGCGTTTTGACTTGTTTTAACTTGTAGAAGTGTTTTTTCAAGTTTTATGTTGCCTTTCCCAAGTGTCATATCAGTTTTCCTATTTTTGCACCAATAGTCGCTATTGCAGCGACTCTCCTCCCTTACTTCGTTTTCCTTCTGTTTGATTAATGTTGCACTTGATTCACATGCATTTATATACACTTATTCATATCTACACTCAGTTTCAAAATATCTCTCAGATCTGCTTATTTTTCACACTTCCCTTGGGAAGATATGGGTTTCCCTTGGCCAGATTTCACTTTGCACAGTTGGCACTACGCAATATGGAGGCTCAAGCCACAAGATTGGCCTATATAATTGCACAGTGCACAGTTCAATATGGCTCCAACTACACATTACACAATACCAAGGGACATCCTCTCAGCTTAGACACTCAGACTGCGCAATGCATAGTCTCTCCCTAGCCTCTACCCAAGCTGAACTTCGCATTACGCAGTTTAAACCATCAGGATTCCACCTTGGTTGTTGGGACTACATAGTGCACATTTCCCACAAGCAGCCAGTCCCCTCTGTTAGGAAAAATTGTGTGATCCTTCACATCTAGTGCTCGGCTTGCTGCTTGAACTTGCGTGTAAGTTTTTTTTATCAAGACTGGCATTTTCCTGCCATGAGTGTCCTTTCTATCCCATAAGTGCAACAGTTGTTGAGACCCTCTTTAGTAGTCATTGTTACCATGGCATCTAAGAGATTTACATCAAAGGAAACCATTGAGAGAAGTAATGGGGAAGCAGTTGAGAAGACATCAGTGGATTTTCCAGTGTATGTAGATACTCAATTGTTTATAGAGAAGGGATCAACACTGACATGGAAACATATTAAAGACACCTTTGCAAAGGACTTTGAGGCAAACTTAGAGGACCGACAGGTTTATCTCAACATCTGGTAGTCAGGTTTACACAAGGTTGCATGGAGGTATCCCGCCTTCCCGTGTGTGTACATCATCAGCTGGATTGTTTCACATATGGATGAGAATACCATGACATTGAGTTGTACCAGCGATCAGAAGCTTTCCACCTTCAGGGCAGAAGACTTTCAGGAGATGTATCACTTGCCTGAGCCAATAAAGCACATGGAATCACTCTTTTATGCCACCCACAGCTATGTGAACACAAGAGACATTGTCAAATGCTGGGTGAAAGAGCCATCCAAGTTTCAACAGACACCTGCTCATGTGTACAAGACAAAGTCCCTTAGGAAGGCTTACCAACTCTTGATTATCTTTGCTTGCATAATATATGGTCAAGAGAGCACTGAACCCTTTCCTGAAGTGTGGGTAGTCTTATTGGACCAGTCGGTGAACGATGAGAGGCCGTTCAATTGGTCAAATCTATTGTCTCAAAATTTGAAGATCCATGTAGCACAGGTTCACAATCTGCCCAAGGGTGAGAAGGCAAGGTTCTATATGTATTCATACTTACTATATGTAATCTGTGCACAACAGAAGTTCCCTGGCATGAACTAGACATGGACACCATGAGAGACTGTCATGAACATCTATTGCAAGTTGCTTTCATATTGCAGTTATCGAGGAGTATTGGTACAACTAACTGGCCACTTTATCATCCCTCTATACAAGCTTATCTTTGAATAAGACCCACCTTGCAGGTCATGAGAAGCAATGGAGGAGCTAGTAGACAATGCAGATTGGTATGCCTCACCAGGTGGCACCTTTACTAGAGTGTTTGGCAGAGAGAATCCTCTACATGTCTTACCAAGGTATGCCATTGACACACTAATCATGCAATAAGTATCATACCATCACTCTACAGGGTTGTCGGTAGCATTTCACAGGAAGAAGAAAGAACCATGGCCCACTCTTCCTTTGTAGATCAGATTATACGAGATAAAGAACTTGAAGGTTGCAGATGTCAAGGCTAAGAAAATAATGAAATTTGAATTTGGCACTAAGGACTTTAATTTGTATGATCCCCTTCAATATTTACAAGGACCACTATATGAGAGTCTACTTTTCGTGGATCAGGGGGGAATTTCATTTGCCAGAGGAGGATCCTTGGAGGTATTGCTACAATGCCTTCAGATTCAATGAGCCAGTCAATTTAGCAAAATCTTCATAGGATTCTCCACAAACAACAACAACTCTAGAAGCAACAACAACAGAAGGAACCAATCCCATGCAAGACAAGGGAAAGAAGATTGTTGACACTCCAAAGGGAGAGAAAAGCTGCAAAATGAAAGTAGATCCTCTTATCGAGAAAGAATCTTTGGAAAAAGAAGTAAAGAGGAAGCAAAGTATGCAGAGATCAGAGCGGAGGAAGAGAGAAAAGAAGAGGTTGCAGGTAGAAAAACTGAAGTTGTAGGAGACAGAAAAAAACTTGAATGAAGAATAGGAGTTGAGGAGTAGAGAACGAGAAAAGAAGCAGAAATAGGAGGAAGAACAAAGGAAAGGTTCGATGATAGGGGAAACATCATTGATAGAGGTTGAGGAATAGGAACAACTAGTAGCTGAGGAGGAAGGTGAACAAATGCAGGATCGGGAGCTTGCTAAACATATTAAGCAACTGATTGAAATGACAAACTTGGAGTTGGAATAGGAGCTGCTACATGAATATTTTCATCTGATTTCAGGAGCATCATAGGTCATCCCTCAGTCTCCACCACCTCCAACAAAAAATCCATCCCTAAGCGAGCAATGAGATGTTGTTCTCCTTAATGATGATGCAATCATGGATGTGTACAATCTATCATTCAATGAGTTCCAAAAGAGGATTGTACAAGTGCGAAGGAAGAACTTTCCGGATGACCATGCATCGCCTTCATTCATTCAAGAAAGGGTGATAGTGTCTGACACGAGGAAACATCCAAATTCCATTGCCTAAGTCAGCTTGGCCTATGCAAGAGAAACAAGATCAAATGTTCAGTATTTGACAGCCAAGAATGAGCAACTGGCACAAAAGTTGTAGGCTACCATGAAAAAGGCCGAACAACTCTGAGAAATAGCGCAAAATGCAGTTTCCACATTGGGGGAGATAAAAGCAGCAATACTTGCTAAAGTATCAACACTTGGATAAACCATGTGGAAGCTCTATGACGAGTTTTCCATTGTACATAAAATAGTTTTCTATTTGCATGGCTTACAACAACAAAGCAAAGATTTTGTTAAAACTCTAAAAAAAATACAAGTTTTCATCGCCTATGTACAAGAGTGGACAATGCGGTTCAAAGGGGGGCCACTTGACTTAGTGAAGAGAATGAAGCCATAGGTAGAGCTAGAGAAGGAAAATGTTTGAATGTTGATTCAGAACAATAAGCAGCTCGCCTGATTCATTGGCAGGATATAGGCCTCATATGTGCGGTTGTATAGTAGTTTGGATGTCTTGGTGAGAACACACCAGATCCCATCAATCTGTTCCCCCACCAAAGCTAAACCCAAGAAAAAATTCTGACAGGAGGTCGAAGATTACTTGGAGCAGATAAGAGAGGATTCCATTAGTGAGGTCTTGTAGTTGAGCACACACAACATGCAGAAGCTCATCGTTGGTCTTGTCAAAGTCAAAACAATATTGTTCATGCTTCAAAATGAGTTGGACATAGGTTCTAGGACAGTATCTTGGATGCCATGGAGGCTAGAGTCTGCTTCCAGCAAGACACCATTAAGCACTTTGACCATGGAGGCCAGAGTCCGCTTCCAAAAAGACACCATTAAGCACTTTGAGGACACCATTACACAGTACCAATATTGGCACCAATATGTGACCGAGAAGAAACAAGTGGAAGTTGTTGAGCTGGACTTCTCCCAAACTCTAGCATCACAGTGTTGTGTCTTGTTAGGTTGTCTCTAACCTAATTTGTCTTATATGGGTACAAGTGGAAAATGTAATATTATTTTTAATTATGTTGGAAGTGAAATTCCAAGTGTCAATATTGGAATATGAAAGGTTAGCATGTAAAGTAATGTGTTATTTTGTGAAGAAGTTGAAGAGTCATGAGGGTAGTCCAAAGGTCACAAAGGGGAGTTGAAGAGTCACCCCTCTTGTTATAAATAGAACCTTATAACTCATGTAAGAGGCTTTTGGGAGCCAAGCGTTTAGCTAGTCTTAGGCTTAGAAAGAGCTTGGGAGTATTGTGAAGAGCCTTGGCTTCTCCATAGTGTGGAGTGAGTATACTGTTGTGGAGGAGCAAGTGTTCTTAACTGTAATGTTCCACTATCGGGGCTAGTGGTCCTCAATGGTGTATGTATGGATGGAACTTTCACTTATAATAATAAAATCAGAGCCATCACACTTTCATGAATATGTTTTTAATATAATAGGACTACTCTTGTTGTACTCGCAATGTATGTTATTTAACTTACACATATGCTTATGAACTATTTTATTTTCATTTTTAAGAATTTTGTTGAATGTGTGTTGTTGGATTAACCCATCACTTTAACTTGTGGACTATTCTGAATCTTAGCTTGTGATGTCATTTTGCTCGTGTGTTCCTTTCAAGTTGTGTACTATTACAGGGTTCCAAAGGGCACACTTCCTTTTCCCTTCGTGTGTTTGAACCCTCATGCATCACACTTGACTCTTTGTAGGGTCACACACTTGCTCTCAACCAAAGTTATCATACTTCCCTCTATGTGTTTCTTTGGTCAAGGCATTACATTACCACCCACTGTTGCGACTCCATCTTCAAATGGTGTGAGGTCTAGTTGGGACTTCATATTTGGGAGATCCCCTAAATGTTGGTGGGTCTAGCACCATCAACAAGAGGATGGAGAGCCTCATACTTACTCTAAAATAGGCATAGAAAAGTTAAACTTTGGTATTGGAAAACCAAGAAATCCTTTTTTGGTTTGTTGGTTATGTTGGTTGTTCTCTATGGTTGTGAAGTATGGGGAAGTAGCATGTCAACTTTTAGCTGGAGACAGTAAGAAAGAATATAGAAACAACTAATTACTAGCAATTTCAAAGTAAAATCCACAGTCCCATACAAAATCCTTTTGGCTGAAGCAAGTAATTTTCCATTGGAGGCAACAATGATAACCAGGTTAATATGTTATTTAAAGAAGGCTAAAAGCATGGATAACCAGTGTTGTCCCAAGATAGCTATGGAAGTGGAATTAGATCGTAGGAAGAAAACTTGGATGAAGAAAAATAAAAAAATGGTTAAGTAAATGGAATATCAAGCTGCATGAATGTCCTAGCACCAATGAAGAAATAAAAATATTTGTGATGGAAAAATTTAGGATTGACATGTGGACCAATCACAATGGACGCAAAAAAGCATACTACATCAAAGAGTTCAATCCAACTTGTGATGATGGTGAGAAAACATATTTAGGGGCAACTATTAAAGGAAAAGTAACGGTGCTAGTGGAAAAGTTGACGACAGGGTCACATCACCTTAGATGTGAGTCTAGTAGGTGGAATATTCTCAAGGAGGTTTGGAAGAGAGAACTTGAGTTTTCTGCAATAAGGGTGTCGTGGATATGGAATGGAACTTTTTCATGGAGTGTGCAGCCTATGAGGATATCTGCATTCAGTATGAAAACAATCTAAAGGTTGAAAAAATGCACCATCTATTTGATGAAGATAAGATCAATTAGATTTCTATCCTTCTAGTCAAGCCTCATAGCAAAATATCTGACATTTAAAGGAATATGAAGATGAGTTAGGGTTGTTATTCTCTTGGTCTCTTAGGATATTCAGCCTCATGGACATCATTAAAATCATTCATTCATTCATTCATGTCGACTCTAGTTCCCATTTGTGGCAGAGATGGCTTCGACTTCTTTGAACTCACTATGCCCAAACTACAAATTTATAAGAAAAATACATACTTCAGTGTGTATGTTCGCATTATATTCTCAAAGAGGAACATTGAACAAGGATCAAGTCAGAATAGCTCTTAGATTCTTACCAATGTTCTCATCCCTTTGAGACCATAGAAATTCTAGTATCAATTTTTCAATTGATAGAATTACAATGGTTAACGCTAATACGAGAAATCTTATGTTCAAGACCATAAAAAATATCTGCAAGTTCCCTAGAGTGACTTCGATCATACTCGATTTCTCTTTAGACCTTTGGAACCTATCAACGCACGACTACTCTAGAGATATCAATCGTTCAAAACTTGGGAGTGTCTATAATTTTGTACATTTCCACAGTGGCATTGACTCAAAACCATCCTTTTCTTTTGAATAAAGCCTTGACATATATGCCACGGGCGCTTGGTCCAATGGATATGTGTGGAGTTAATTCCCCATGAATCCTGGGTCCATTCTTAGGGCTCCATGTACACCTTTTGAGACTACTCCAGGTGAAATTTATGGGCAGGGCACTTCCAACTCTGGACAAAAATAGTTTCAAGATATCTGACAGGTTTAAACTACATTGGATGTATAAGAAAGCTGCAGGTCAAACATTCATCACTCTCTGAAAATTTCCAATAAATATTGGATCATTCAAATAAATTGCATGATCGTCGATCTCTTCCCCAACTTCATGTATAATACCCTCAAACATCTCTTGGAAGATCATAAAATTCAAATTATCTCTAAATGTTTTGTCATCATCATAAGCATGCATAACAACAAGAGGAAATTCGTCATGTTGACCCAAAAATCACCAATCAACGCCTTGGAATCTTGAGTATTAAATGTTTTAATGGAGTTCACAATAAGCGTTCATTTTTGTACATGTGCTTCTATGGCCAAACCCAACCATAAAGCCTGAAGGCCAGACCATTTTGTTTCATTTGCATGCCCAACATGATGCACATGCTTAATCTAGAGTATATATTAGTTAAGCATGGTAATAATCCATAAATTACAACTCCCATTTACTATTACATTATTAACATTTGACAGTTCCAGTTCACTATAGTATAAAAAAAAATCAAAATCACCTGTTAGTCACCCAAAAAGTGCATACATCTTGTGTACACGAGCATCTTCATTTAATACAAATGAGATGACCTGCTTTCAACAACAACCATTTTCCTTGTTATGCCAATTCCAACATACTGGGTCTTGTTGTGATTAGTTTAATTGAATATTTCCATCTTCCCTCTTATCATCGATCTCAATTTTTGTTGTAGTCCAAGGGTGGTATCAAAATTGACAAAAATAATGTTGGCAAGCCCTTGTGTATCCAAGCGATCATAAGTTTAATCCCTCATACATGCCTCACCAACCGAACCAAAAAAAAAAAAATCCTTACTTTTCGCTATGGAATTTTGTCTTGGATAAGAATAAATTGGAGCAAGACACTAAGACAATGCAACACCAACATTTCTTATCAACTTTCTTGGATTATATGTTTCTTTAATGCTTCCAATTTCACAATGTACTTTAGGACCAATTACTTTTCTTTGTTTTGCATACTTCCTTGCTAAGTACCCTGGCACGGGGACACAAGATACATAGGATGCACAAATTCAAGTGTCTGACACGAGGCACATAGACCCCCCAGAGTAGGACATGTTATATATATATTATATATATATATAATATATATATATATATATATAATATATATATATATATATATATATAATAATACTAAATAGATATTTCAATGATTTAATATTACACAAATTCTCATGATGATACAAATTCAGACATACATCTAGATTCTACATTGTAAATTTGTAAGTTGTAACATTATGCATGAAAATACGATCATGACAGATTCATCAATGATCAAATAAGAGAAAGACAAGAAACTACAGTTTTCTAATTAATTCATTAAAATCAAAATGTGTTACATAGGCATTGAGTCCTGAGGACTCCTGACTAAAAATGTCAATGGAAAATAGAAATAGCAAATATAAAACAACTACAAGGTAGTAGGTAGCTCTACAATCATCATCATCAAAGTTAACATCACCTTGATGGTCACCACTGCTCTCCTTTGCAGCCTCCTTCTTTGTATCCAATGTAATCTCAACATTTGCTAGTGTGGAGGATGACCCCTCAAGAGTATCACCATCATCAAAAGTGATAGGCTCTAGCATTGGTTCATTAAGATACAAGCTGGCCAATGCTAACTCAACATTGATGTCTGAACCCATATCATTAGGAAACACATCCCACATCTTTCTCTTTACCTTCAACCACACCTCCCTTTGTCTGTAAATAAGACGAAGTTCGGTGTGCACATACACCATTGTCTCTGCCCATATTTCTCAAGCTCGCTCTTCTTCACACTATATAAATTCCCATATGTGCTCCATTTCCTCTCGAAACAAGAGGATGAAGTAAGTTGAGGGAGGAGCCTCATGGCTAACTGTTGTAAAGGAGGGAATGTTGCCCCATGAGTTTCCCATCAAGAATAGGGCTTCTTATCCTCCTTGTCTCTAATCACATCATAGCTTGCAAATCGCCCAGTGAGTAGGAAACTCTACAAAGGCATCCTCCACCTCATCAAGGGATTCTCTATCATTAAATATCCACCTCAATGCATCCTTCCTCCCTTGTGAAATTTCACCATCCATGTGAGGAGAGAATCTGCGGGAAGGTCCACCATTCAACCATTCATGGTTGTAATATTTTGGATTCAATGAGTGAGCCAAACAATGCAAAGGTGTGCAATTCTTATCCCACCTAATGACAAGAATATCATATATGGTGGTGAAGAAGGCCTACGATGATGTCTCATACTTAGGGCACTCACTCTGTAAAATAATAGTCTTCAAAGACTCAATCATGGAATTCCATCCCTCATAAACCTCTCCTACGATGGGTTGTTCTATATCTACAAATTATAGCAAAGCAATGATAGAGTCCATGATCTTAATAGTGAGATCTACCCTCTCCAACCAAGAATCATCTAGCATTATGTTGTTGAATCTTTTCTAGGCTATTTGATATGTCTTTCTCCAATAATACCACAACTCTGAAATAAATATGGCCCCAAGGGTGGCCTTAACCTCCCTCAACCTCTTCAACATGATGAATCTATGTATTTGAAATCTTTAACAATGATAGATGTGTATACTCTTTGTAGATTGTGAGGGAATTAGTATGAATTTGTACAAAGTTGAGGATATGTCATACATCCTTAGTAACACTTCCTATCCAAGGCACATCAGAAGCAATAGTTTTAAGTGCTAAATTCAAGGAATGGACATTGCAAGTTCTCCAAAATATTTGTGGATATTTAGCTTCCACAATCCTGCCAACAACCTTGCAAATAGGTGCATGGTCTGTAATTATTTGCACACAAGAATCAACACATACATCTTCAACGACTTTAATGAAAACCTCACCCATATATTGTGCATCCTTGTATTTTCCAATGCATCCACTGATTTCAAGAAAACTTTTCCATTCAAGGAAGACACCATGAAGTTGATGAGTGGGTGGCATGTTGGATTTGTTCATCCATAAAAAAAAAATACTAACCCCAAATGGTGTTCATGTTGATTTAATATGCTCAAGTATGTTATCAAACTCTTTCTTTGCCTTATTCAACAATGTGGTTCTAATCTTTTCCAACCTAGGAGGCACATACCCTGATGGATCCCCTTGAGTTAGAGCTCAACACATCTCAATAAATAAAGGTGATCATGCAATATTAAATGATATGAAGTCCATATAGAAAAAGAAGGAAACATGATATCAAGCTCTTCTTATCTCTCTTGCTATAATATCTAGTCCATTGGACCAAGTGCTATTTCCTTTCTTTTTGCTACTTGACCTATACCCCCACCAAAACTCTTAAATAGAAATTTGTTGCTATTTTTCCTCAAGAATGGAAGGTGATCCTCATTCTTGTTTTTTTAGATGATGCATCCATTCTTTTCACACTAGAATTTGCCTCTTTTTCCATTTCTTGCTCTTAGTTATAGACACATTTTCACATACTCCAATTCCACAACCTGGTAAGTACAACAAATGCGCTTTCACACGGAAATAAGTGCTCTTGAATTGACTATTGAATTAGTTGCATGTATAAAGAACATTTTCTCCTCCCTTTAACTTTCTACCTGGCCCTTGATCTCTTGTGATGTACTTCCACAAGGGATATTTACGTTCTTGAGCATGTTGTCTTTCTAAATTTATTCTTCCCTCAAGATTTGAAGTTGTTGTTATGACCCCACTTCAAACAGTAGGAGCACTGACAGACCCTGATGAAAATGGAATATGAGGGAAATTACCAATGGGGATATCCTTCCCCTTCTTTTCCCCTTGTTTCCCTTGATTGAGCCATGTATGCTGTAAAAAATAAAGAAAAAAATGACCTAGCATGTAAACAAAATGGACAGGAAAACTGTTGTAGCGAAAATGTAAAAAAAAATGGAAGCACAATGCACTTACTGGTTGTTTGAATTGCCTCCAAAACCCTTTTCTACTCGTTCCCAGACACCCACGACAAGAGATAGACACAACAATCAAGATAAAGTGGCCCAAATCGGGCTTTTAAGAAGCCAAAACATGAAATTCTAGAGGGATACGTGTCCCAAAATTGGGGCATGCTGCTGGGGGAATAAGATTCGCGGGCTCAATGAATCCCATGTGTTTTGACATGCTTGACCCATGAATCAAACATGTGTCCCTCTAGAATCATGTCCAACACATGGGATTTGGGACAAAGAGGGGGGGAGGATGAATCATGTTTCTTAGCTTCCTTACAAAACTGTATGCTTGCTTGCAAGGGCACTTTCACATTTACAGAGTTCGTGTCATGGTGTTGCTTCTGAGTTATTTTGGATTCATTTTTTCCTTTTCCATCTCATTTCCATCATAATAAAGACATCACCACCATCTAGTTTCCTCAGAAGGTTAATTAAATAAGCATCTTCAGAAAAATGAGCCATAAGGAGGAGTCTTATTTGAGAATAATTTATTCTTCCAGCTGACCATATATAATCATTCAGAATAACAAAGGGATCCTGAAATTATTCTAGGAAAACTTCTTGGATTATATGCATTGCAAACCATGACCATTTGGACCATGGATTTAATGAAACCATGATTTTAAATATTTTCATGCATGAATCGTTATCGTTATTGTTCACCGAGGAGTAATGCCCTATGAGAGCTCTAGTATTTAGGATTACAAAGAAAACACAAATGTCAAAATAATAAATAAATTGTATTGGGTTCTTTGATAATAGTTGGTCCCATTTATCACTGAATAAATCTGTGAAGGCATTATCTATTGAGGCCACAATTTTGCTAGGACAATGGATTTCCAGCTAGAATCTGATTTTTTTTGTTTTTGTTTTTTGTTTTTTGTTTTTGTTTTTTGTTATTTTGTTTTGTTTTGTTTTTAATATGACTATTGTAGTATTCAAATCACTTTTTTGATGAAAAAAATGGATTCAACACCATCAAAAACCTCCAGGGCACCCTAAATCCTGAAACTTGACAGCTATAACCCAAATTTTCAAAAATTTCTGTCAAATTTTCTCAAAATCATGTTGGAATTTCTATTGTTTTCTGGGTGAAATTGTGGCATGTTTACATTACACGATTTGGGAATTGCACATTTGTGCCCAACATTCAATGTGTGTTGACATGTTTCCACTTGCTAAAATCTAGAGCTTTTTCCTCAGATTTCCACATGCATTCTCACGTTTCCCAAGATGTTATACTGGAATCTATCTCATCTCTCACAGCATCCAAGGTGTTAAGCATAGTTAGGTAATTAGGTAACACTTCCTCTCCAATAATACCTTCCAATATACAAATTAAAAAGTCATCTGGTAATTGATGTGACTGCTCCTGCAATTCTTCAAGTTCGTCAATGAATCCTTCAAAGAATAATATGACAAGAAGTCTTATGGTTCCCAATATTTCTCGACAGGATTTAGATGAACCAATATATTCTTCTTTGCCAACCCTCCAATAATTTAAAGATATCGAGCTTCTTAGGTGGTATGGAATGGATCACCTATTTTCGAACTCCATGTTGTTTGAGATGGATTTTGGTGTTTCCAACTTCCTTGGTCTCATAGGATAGTGTTGTAGGCATGGTAACCTTGTGTGATCTTGCCTTGGCACCACGGAATAACATCAAATGGGTATGCCAACCAAGAGATAGTGGAGTGCCATATTTGGACAATCCAATATCAAAGATGAAGAGGATGAGAACCTAGTAGTATTTTTCCTCAAGGTGAGGCACAATGTAAATAGAGGAAATATTAGCTTATGTTTATATAGGACAAAACCCAAAACTAAATCATAACTAACTATGTTTAACAAATCAAATATTCTAGTTCAATCGCCATTTTGTTATGGGTCCTATTGGTAATAGGTATAAGCCACTACTATTTTAGACAGAAATTCTCCACCTTCTACAACAAAATGATGAAAATATGATATGGATTCTTTCATTTTATCAGTTTCAACAAGTAAAGATGCCAAGGTTTCTTTGCTTCATGTGTTAGAAACATGCCATTGGTGGAGCTTGCTTGAAAAAACCTCTTACAATTTAGTTTTGCAAGATCTTACTACAACAGGATCAATGAGTTGACCTAGTTTAGGTAAGTCTATTTGTTAGAGGATTTGAGGTACATAGAGGGATCCTCGTGTCCATAAGATGATAATGATTGTTACACACCCAAGTGGTTAACCCCTTGGCGAATTTTTTTCTATTATTTTTTTAGCTTAGTGGCTAGCAGCACTATGATGATCCACATATAACCATCCTTGAATTCATTCCATCCATGCTTCGATCAGTTCTTTATTTCATGTAGATTTCTCATCTGATAAAGGTGGGTCATTAAATGTGAGGTACATTAACCATTTTTGCATTAAAGTATTTTCATTTAAAGTTTAAGGGCATTCTCGTATGAATCACGTGTTTAATTTAATAGACCACTTTTGGTTGTATTTTTGTTCCCACGATTCACCATGGTGGTTATCACTTGCCCCTAGTCCAATATGACCTTCTTTTAGGCCTTTATTTCATTGTCTAGGAGGGGAGTGATTAGGAGGCTCTGATTAATATTGTGTGTCCATGGTAATCCATACTTAACATTTTCCATCTCTTCCTTGTATTCACATCCCATATTATGGTTGAATTCTATCTATGATCAATATTAGTTCCATGTTTTCCTCATCCTTGAGTAGGGACCTCAAAACTTTTCCCTAAGAGGTTGATGCAATAGAAAGAAAAGAAAGAGCATGATCCATAAAGTTAAAATGTAAAAGATTGGTAAGGATATGAAAGTGTGTGGACAAAATCCTATCGTGAGCTCATCCCCTGTTATAAAATTGGAAAGGAAGAAATATTTTCTTATGTTGATAATTACTTGTGATATATTTGTGTTCTTATTAACTTTCATATGTTCTTCTTTTAACTTTGTTTCATCAAGAAATCATCAAAACAAAACATGAAGATCAACGACACCATATGTAGGCACTCAGTGAGGGCTAAAACCCTTCTATAGGGGAAAACCCAATAAAACTCTTCCACTAGTAAATAAAATTGAGCTAGACCAAGACCTTAGACCCAAAATACCTTCCTCCTCCACCAAGTTATGCTTCCAAAATGATTAAGCAAACTTCAGTAGTCTCTTCTTGTCCAACTGCTACAACCCAGCAATAACCCATAACTTCGACCCCCAACAATTTCATAATTTCAGCCCAACAACATCGCAGAACTTCGATCCCAACAACTTCATAATTTTGTCCCAACAACAACCCAGAACTTTGCACATGTGAGAGAGAGATTTCCCAAGAACTTGATTTTGGTCGTCCAGCTTCTTCAATCCTTCTCCAGCAACTTCGTTGTCTTTTTTTGCCTCCAACAACTACAGATCAAACGTGTTGAGTGAGCATCCTTAAAATGAGTCGAATTGTTGCCTTTATATAGTGTTTGTGTGAGGCTAAATTCCCTCGACGAGACCGACTTGTTCTTCTTGAGTCCTACTTGGTGGAGGAGGCCTAATTAACCTATATTACATTAAAATAAATTTCTTTCTTAACAAATAAAGCCCAAGAATGGTCTATTTTATTTCCACTATTTTATTATAAAGTAATAGACCCTTCTTAGGTCTCCTAAGGAAATTATAAAATAATAGTGGAAATAATAAAATAAAATTAGATTACATCATCAAATTTTAGAGGGAAAAAAGAAAAAACTACTTTTTCAACTCGTATTTTCAACTTATATCCCTTTGCGTTCACTCAAATTTCGAGTGGGAACACTTGTTGGATGCATAATTTGATTCCTCATCCAAGGAGTACCCATGTTACACAATTTCAATGGACCCTTCCATACGAAAAATGAGAAATACATGAAAAATGTGATTGCAATCATGTTTTTCAAGTATTTCTCATTTTTCTTATGGCAGGGTCTATCAAAAGTATGCAACATGGGTGCTCATTGGATGAAGAATTAAATTTTCCATCCAACAAGTACTCTTGCTCGAAATTTGAGTAAAACCTTAGGGAGATAAGATGAAAATAAAAGTTGAAAAGGTAGTTTTATTATTTTATTAATTTTTTATTGTTTTTACCTTTTTACCCCAAAAATGGTGAATCATCCCCGATGGTTGACATCATCATCTTGAATCCTATTGGTTCTTATAAATTTTATTTTGGTTGCACAATTTTATTAGGAGGCCCATTTTAGACCTCAAAAGTTATCTAATGATCAACTCATTCATGCATTCAAACATCAAATACCTAAACCTAGTTAGGTTCATAATCAACTAGGGTCATATATTTTATGTTATAGACTTCAACTTCTTGCTAGGGTTTTTCCATAAACCCTAGACTCCATCGTTGAGGCATAAAGCCATAGATATTAGTAATTCAATAACAATCAAATTATAGTATTATACATCTACGATTTCAATAATATGCTTTTAGAATTGCATGTCAGATTGTACAAGGATTTGTTGCAAAACCCTAGATTTTATCATTAGAACTAAATCATATTGAAAACAATAGCATAATATCCTAGAATATCAATTTCTCCTAAGGTTTTGTTACAAACCTTAGATTTCAAAAACTAAAATACGAGCATCAACAATTAAGTTAACATATTGGCATATACATATCTAGGATGCATTTCACATCAATATCTACTAGGTAAACCCAAGAAACAAACATTAATAC
This sequence comes from Pinus taeda, assembly GCA_000404065.3. Lineage (NCBI taxonomy): Eukaryota > Viridiplantae > Streptophyta > Pinopsida > Pinales > Pinaceae > Pinus > Pinus taeda. The sequence goes on from APFE030384054.1 coordinate 25,104, forward strand.
ATCAAAGTTAGATATACAACAATTTTATTCAGACTAGGGTTTTAATCATATAGACGAATATATATACCTAGGGTTACATTCCTATAATCTTCCTATAAAGGTTTTGTTCACAAATCCTAAATCACAAAATCCTAAAAATCTAGGGGTTTTATCATAGAATTTTCAAAACCCTAAACTTCAAAAGAATAAAATTTCTAGACTTTATCATTAATCCCTAAGTATATTAGGGTTTCAATAATAAACATTAATGTACCCTTAGCAATAATAGGCTAGGGTTTTACAGTGAACTCTAAGGGTTAGGGTTTCAAAAGAATGATCAAATGATAGAATAATGAGGGTAGATTTAATCTAATGGTTAATAACCCTAACAAGAATATTTGTGATTCAATATCCTTTACATAATGATGTCAATAATGTAAAGAAAATTTCAAAGGAGAATGAACATACATTTTCAAGTTTATCCTTTGAAGTCTCCTCCATAACCTTTGTGCATTTTTCAATATTTCCTACCAAGGAAAACATAAAAGTTTATCAGCATGTAATACAAACAAATCTTGATATGATAGGGAAACCAAACATAAAATAAGAGACAAGGAACAAGATACTTATCTTTTATGAAAATGGTGAAGGCTCCCTCTTAATCCAGTCTTTTTGAGGGATACCTACAACTTATCAAAATAATTCAAAAAATTCACTAACATGATATGTTAGACCTAAAAACTTTAGAAATCAAAACATAAAGAAAATAATGCAAAACTTAAGATAGAAGAATATGCGAGGGATAATATTCCCTAAGAGTCTTTAGCAAATAGATCTTTTATTTTAGATTCTTTAGCCTTGTTTCTGTTAGGTGGAGATTCATTAGGAACATTCACATGTTCTCTTTCTCTCTTCTTATTTCTTGGATATTCAAGACAATGACCTCTGTAATGACCCATCTTATGATAGTTGTAGCATTCAACCTTGGATACGTCAACTTTATTCTTTAGTCCTTTGAACTTATTGAAGGTCCCCTTCTTGTGATGAGAAAAGTAGGCATTAGAGGTGTTTTCTTCGTCATCCTCCTTCTTGTTGTTTAATAATGATATTTAGGCTTCTTCTTGACTACATGAATTCCACATTTGTTCCATTGTTGGAGTATCCTTCCAAGTGATAATTCCTTATCCAAAAGCACTCCAAGATTTTGGTAGTCCTAACAGAGCAGCAATTACGAGCTCCTTTTCTGGTACAAATTCATCTATTGCTTGGAGTTCATCTCTTATTCTAATATCCTTACAAATTATGATGATACATTATTGTCTCTTATCATCCTTAGTGTCCTTAGTTCATTCTTGAGGCTTGCTATTTGACCAATGTTCTTGATGGTGAATAATTTGGAGGGAGCCTCATACATTGCTTTAGCATATTCTATATTAGATATGTAAGGGATGCGATGCAAGAGCATTCAGGCCAAGGAAAATCAGTGTAAATAGTAGACATAAGGGGTCATGCATTTTAGGGAAATGTTTTCCTAAGTATCAAGTTAATGCATTATTTAGGCTTTTAAGTATGATTTAATTAGATAATGGGAGAATATGTAAATTCTCTCAAAATAAATAAATGAGAACATGAGTGGTAGAAGTCAAAGCCAATTCTCTAGGAGCAAGAGAGAGCTTTTAGGAATTAATTAGAGTAGATATGGACCATTGAGCTGATAAGGAGACTTTTCTGTTTAAAATAGAGAGAAAATATGGAATGGATAAAGTTTGCCACATATGTATGCATGTAGAAAGCTTTAGGGCTTTATTTGAGTGATTTAAGGAAAGGATGGGATCAGTAATCCAATCCTAGTTTCTATATAAACATATGTAAGCCTACGGGCAGAGGAGGAGGCTAATAATAGGAAATCAAGCCTGTGTGTGTGCGTGAGCGAGATCGAGGAGTCTCGAGTGTAATCTGTCTTTTACATTAATATATATACAGAGTTATTTCTGAATGTCTCAACAGATTTGGATGCATGTTGATTTGTATGTGAACTCATAGGCTCTATGATAGGGGGTTACAAATAGAGTTCTATGGAACACACAAAGGAGACATTGAGGATTGTTCGAGCAGAACAGCGGAGTGAAATCGGGCGAGACATAACCCAAGTGGAAAGAACAAAGAGGAAAACGATTCAAAGAATCATAATGGACCTTCGAGTCCCATTGAAGCATTAGAGAGGCGCTCTGAAGTGGAATAGAAGTGGAAAGTTCGAGGACATACATGAAAGTGGAACGAATTGAGCAGTAAAAGGGCATAGGATAGAACCTTCAGAAAAACCAAATCACTGAAGAATAGAAGAAACAACGTAAATTTTCTAAGTAAAAGGAATTGCAGAGAAGTGAAATATTGACGCTCAGCAGTCAATGGATTAGTTTGACCAACAGCTGAGATCATGTCGCATCAGCACAAAACCTTTTCATATTATCGGAATGAGCCTTAGAGGTTTGCTAAGAGCGAACAACAATTAATCATGGACCGTTGTATCGTAGCCAGATCAACGGTCATTATTAAATTACATAGTGGCGATCGGAAGCGCCAAGGTCCAGCAGCTGGGAATATCGTGATATCACTGATAGCGATATATCGAAGATCGGGAATCGATGGAAGTCGCAGGGGAAGTGTTGTGGAGCGATAAGTTGTGGACCCGATGACAATCATAGTCGCGAATCTATAGTTTTTGAAATCCAGATTATGCGGTTCGGAGGGAAATTTCCTTTTTATTCCCATATATTATAATTCCTAATAGTTATAAGGCACACGCCTTTTAACGCTAAGCATATGTTAATCGACCCGATAGTGGAGATCGGAGTCAGAGAAGGGATGGTGCATATGTGTTAAGACTGTGGAAGTCCCGATAGCTGATGGCGATTGCAATAGAGGTTTCAACCTCAAAATATGTGCTGAAACATAATGAAAGCAGAAAATGTGTTTGGGAGTATTTCCATTTGTAATGGAATATAAAGTGGAAAAGTTCCAATAATGTTTTGGGTTAATATATGTGTAACCTAAGCATATAGTAAGGTTATATATATATCTGTGTGTGTGTGTGTGCGTGAACTTTGGTTCTGAAGGGTTCATATTATAAACCCAGTAGAGGTTTCAGGCGGGGTGATTAAAGTTCCTTAAAGGAACTTATAAGAGGGCCACTTGGCCATTTATAGTCTATAGATTTGACTCCTTCATTGAGTTAAATATCCTGGGACAGTTGCAGATGCATTATTGTGTTAAATTCATACTATGGGTATATGTGCGGCTGTTACCCTGGTATCAGTTTGGATAAGGAAGGTTATATGCCAGTGTAGCCCTACACCATTAGTGGTATCAGAGTATATTTGTAATCTGTAAAAGGAGAACTTTTGAAGTTCTTGGAAGACTGTAGCATTCCAACAGGGACTTGGAAACCAACCAAAGGAAAAGCCATTCAAAGTGAAGAAGAATGGGAGAGCAAGATCATGCATAGATCTTGGAGGTAAGACAGTGTATTTTATCTCAAAGTTAAATTGAATATTGTTGGTTGCAGATGAAGCATATCAACAAAGGACATCAAGAGAAGCTATGAGAAGAGAACATATGTGTTCTTGAAGACAGAGTAAGGAGAATACTCTGAAGGAGAAGTGGTAGTGAACCCGAAGAATCCAACAAGAGATTGGACAGAGAGGACAACTTAAGTATTCTCAAGAGAGAGTGAGAGATTGCAGAAGTCTATAAGGAGCAAAGGTGTTGCTCAAGGAGAAGGTTCTGGATAGAGGAACTATGCTTACGAAAACACTGATTGAGGAGAGCTTAGTGAGGTAATATTGTAGCCAGGAGGACTATTTGTTAAAAAGGCTTGTTGCAAAAGAGCTCATGAAGAAAGAAGAGAAGAAGGTGACTACTGATAGCCATATCACAAGTTCAGAGAGAAGCCACAGCAGAAGACATGAGAAGGATGTCAAGGAAAATGGCAAGAAGATGAGTCAAGAGGAAATTGACAAAGAGGTTGCTGAATTAAAATAACAACTCAATGCATTAAGGAGAATGCTCGAGGAAAGCTAGAGACTAGGTTGGGTCATGAGGAAGAAGCCAGTAGAATAGCATGAGATGCAGAGACGGTTGCAGCAAAAGAAAGTGAAGTGGTTGGAGGAAAAAATCAAGGAAGTTGAGTTAGAAATGGAAGAATCCATTTGTGAACCAGAACAAGGAGAATTTCTGGGAGAAAGTGAAGATGAAGACTTGAAGACTGAAACTTCAAGTGAGACTAAAAGGTCTAATGATTTTAAATCTGGCAATTTGTGTATGTTTGCAGATGAAGGACCATTTGCTGATATTATCATCAGGAAGGAAGAAGACAAGCAGAATCTAAATTTTGTTATGGAAGAATATGAGAGAGATAAGTCTCATATGCAGTTGGAGGAAGATATCAAGCAACCAAGTGAAGGACTTGAGGATATTGAAGAATTTTTGAATCATATGAATGATTTGGAACAACAAGGAGACATGATGGCTGAAACATCAAGCAAGACCATAGAGGCTTATATTTTTAAAAATGATAGTTTGTGGATGATTGAAGATACATCACAGGAGGATGAACAAACTTTAGAGTTTGTTAGAGAGAAGGAACAAAATCTAAAATCTGTTCAGATCAAGACTGAGAGTAGGCAGCAGAATGATAAAATTGTCTTAGAGGAGGAGGATGACAATATTATTTAAATGAAGACTAAAGAAATGTTGTCCTAAAGAAGTGATCCAATGAATGTCACTAGGGAAGGATAGAGATGGTTTGAAGATGATGAGACAAGAATAAATCTGGGAGAAGAGTTACAGAGGGATAACATGGCAAAATGTACTGAAGAAGAAGAGACTATGTTAATTGAAAACATAGTAAAGGATCATCAATCCACTATGATGATAGACAAAGTTGAAATAGCCATGGGAGTTGTTGAGATAGTCAGTGAAGAAGAAGAACATCTATTGGAAGATGTTAAGGAAGAATAAATCTATGCAAAAGACTTAGCAAAAGGAGAAAGGACATATGATGATCTATCCATAACAAAGGAAGGTATGGAGAATTGTATAAAATTTCCAAAATATACTCCAATTGAGGTTATTGAGTTATATAGAAAATTATATTTGCAGAGAAGGGAGTTGGAAAAATAGAGAATAGATGTTCAAGAGAGATTGTTGAAAAAGAAAGACCAAAACATTGTCATGAATGACAATCATAAGGAAAAGGAGATGGATATGGAAGTTCAACAGATTGACACTGCAAAAGAAAGAGTTCACTGTGGTGGACAAGAGAAGGAAAGCATCATTAGGACAGATGGTGTGGAAAAGAGACTAATGGAAAGTATCAAGAATTCTTTTGAGAATTCGAATTAGCATATTGATGTGCTAACAGAAAGGAAAGAAATAGAGCAAACAACTGAATTGTTGTCAAAGGGAGATAAGGCACAACATCCTTATGTTTTTAATTTTAACAAGTGTTTTGTGAATGCAGGTTTTGTTGCAATAGCTGGAGGATATTTGGCACTGTTGAGCAGCCAAGTAAAGATGAAAGAAGAAGACTTCATGGAAGAATTCAATCCATGGAACAAAGATGTTAAATTGCTGGAGAAAATACTGAACAATCATGATTCAATCATGAAAGAGGGTAAGGATGATGGGGAGGCAACAATTAGACCAAAGAATGAAGCAAGTAAAAGAAAAGTCAACATAGAAGAAAACAACAGTAACTTGAAACAAAGAGAAGAAGACAGAAGTAAGAAGCAGAAGATGGACTAGCCCAAAGATATGCTAGACATAGAAATTGAAGAAATATGGCAGCAGATGATGAAGCAATTCAAATGGAGGAAAATGGTAACAATAGCAAGCAAGATCAATCAGAAGTTGAACCTAATTGACAGGAAGAAGAAAATAGAGCAAAATACAACAGAAGTGCAGCAGCAGCAAAGGAATAAAGCATATGGATAGTTACAAAACAAAGTGTGGGATCCAAGAAGACCAAGACCAGAAGACACATGATCAAGAGATCATGAATATTTTCTATTTTGGGAGTCTGATGCAAGAGCATTCAGGCCAAGGAAAATCAGTGTAAATAGAAGACATAGCCAGCCATGCATTTTAGGGAAATGTTTTCCTAAGTATCAAGTTAATGCAATATTTAGGCTTTTAAGTATGATTTAATTAGATAATGGGAGAATATGTAAATTCTCTCAAAATAAATAAATGAGAACATGAGTGCTAGAAGTCAAAGCCAATTCTCTAGGAGAAAGAGAGAGCTTTTAGGAATTAATTAGAGTAGATATAGACCATTGAGCTGATAAGGAGACTTTTCTGCTTTTAAAACAGAGGGAAAAGATGGAATGGATCAAGTTTGTCACATATGTATGCATGTAGCAAGATTTAGGGCTTTATTTGAGTGATTTAAGGAAAGGATGGGATTAGTAATCCAATCCCAGTTTCTATATAAACATATGTAAGTCTACGAGCAGAGGAGAAGGCCAATAATAGGAAATCGGGCCTATGTGTGTGTGAGAGCAAGATCGAGGAGTCTCGAGTGTAATCTGTGTTTTACATTAATATATATACAGAGTTATTTATGAATATCTCAATAGAGTTGGATGCGTGTTAAATTGTATGTGAACTCATAGGCTCTGTGATAGGGGGTTATAGACAGAGTTCTACGGAACACACAGAGGAGACATTGAGGATTGTTCGAGCAAAACAGCAGAGTGAAATTGGGAGAGACAGAACCCAAGTGGAAAGCACAAACAGGACAACAATTCAGAGAATCGTAATGGACCTTCGAGTTCCATTGAAGCATTAGAGAGGTGCTCTGAAGTGGAAGAGAAGTGTAAAGTTCGAGGACTTAGGTGCAAGCAGAACGAATTGAGTAGCGAAAGCGCATAAGATAGAACCTTCAGAAGAACCAAATCACTAAAGAACAGAAGAAACAACATAAATTTTCTAAGTAAAAGGAATTGCAGAGAAGCAAAATATTGGCGCACAACAACCGTTGGATCAGTTTGATCAACGACTGAGATCGTGTGGCATCAACGGAGAACCTTTTCAAATTATCGAAATGAGCCTTGGAGGTTTGCTAAGAGCGAACAATGATTAATTGTGGACTGTTGGATCGTGGCCAGATCAATATTCATGATTAAATCTCATATCGGCATTCGAAAGTGCCAAGGGTCAGCAGTTGGGAATATTGCAATATCACCGATAGTGATATATCAGTGATCGGAGGTTCGGACATCGGGAATCGGTGGAAGTCGTAGGGGAAGTGTTATGGAGCAATAAGTTGTGGACCCGACGACAATAATAGTCATGGATCTATAGTTTTTGAAATCTGGAGTATGCAGTTCAGAGGGAATTTTCCTTTGTATTCCCATATATTACAATTCCCGATAGTTATAAGGCACAGGCCTTTTAACACTAAGCATATGTTAATCAAACCGATAGCGGAGATTGAAGTCAGAGAAGGGATGGTGCATATGTGTTAAGGCTGTGGAAGTCCCGATAGCCGATAGCGATTGTGATAGAGGTTTCAACCTCGAAATATGTGTTGAACTGCTATGAAAGCAAAAAATGTGTTTGGGAGTATTTCCCTTTGTAATGGGATATAAAGTGGAAAAGTGTCAATAATGTTTTGGGTTAATATATGTGTAACATAAGCATATAGTAAGGTTATATATATGTGTGTGTGTGTGAAATATGGTTCTGAAGGTTCATATTATAAACCCGATAGAGGTTTCAGGTGGGGTGATTGATGTTCCTTAAAGGAACTTACAAGAGGGTCGCTTGACCATTTATGGTTTGTAGATTTGACTCCTTCGTTGAGTTAAATATCCTGTGACAGTTGTAGATGCATTATTGTGTCAAATGCATACTGTGGGTATATTTGCAAGTGTTACCCTGGTATTAGTTTGGATAAGGAAGGTTATATGTCAGTGTAGCCATGCACCGGGATGAGATTGGCCTTCACTCCATCTACAATTAAGTTCATTGCGAAGATATTGGTTTCCTTGTATTTTTCTTTTCCTGCTTCTTCTCCTGGTTCCTTAACTTTTCCTTGAACAAAATCCAATACTTTATGTCTTGTGAGAATAAGAGCCACCCTCTTCTTCTAGGCCTTGTAGTCGGAGGCTCATTCTAGCTTGTTTTTTGACTTCATTGAGTTTTTCATATTTTTATCTTCTACTCCTTGTGACCTTTCTTGAAACCCTTTTCTTATATTTATCCTTTTAATAGATATTTAGTCTGCATTTTTCTTCTTCTTCACCTTAGCTCTGATACCATGTTAGAGAATCAAAAAGGAAGACATATTTTCTTATGTTAATAATTACTTGTGATATCTTTGTGTTATTATTAAATTTCATATGTTCTTATTTTATCTTTGTTTCATCAAGAAATCAACAAAACAAAACATGAATATCGACAACACCAGATATAGGAACTCATCCAAGGCTAAAACCCCTCTATAGGGGAAAACCCAGTCAAACTCTTCCACTAGTAAATCAAATTGAGATAAATCAAGACCTTAGACCCAAAATACCTTCCTCCTCCACCAAGTCAACCTTCCAATATTATTAAGAAAACTTCAGTAATCTCTTCTTACCCAACAATTACAGTCCAATAACAACCCAAAACTTCGACCCCTAGTAACTTCAGAATTTCGGCCCAGCAACAACCCAAAACTTCACACGTGTGAGAGATAGATTGCCCAACAACTCGATTTTGGTCTTCCAGATTCTTTAATCCTTCTCCAGCAACTTCATTGTCTTTTTCTTCCTCTAGCAACTACAGATCAAACTTGTTGAGTGAGTCTCCTCCAAATGAGTTGAATTGTTACATTGATATAGTGTTTGTGTGAGGATGAATTCCCTTGATGAGACTGACTTGTTCTTCTTGAGGTCTACTTGGTGGAGGAGGCATAATTGACCTATTTTACATTAAAATAAATTTTTCTTGAAAAATTAAGCCCAATAAGGGTTTATTACATTATGACATGGACAAGGACACTTGACATAAACCCTAAAAGCCTACAATGGAGGTTTTGACCTATATACAATTGACCCAAGCATGAAACCCGTTCTTTAATAAGTAAATTTATTTCTCTCTATTTTGACAAATACATTACACCATGACTCAAATACAATTATGAAGATCAACACTAGTTACATTCTTCAACAACCCCCTTATTATCCCTCTCCCATTTCCTCGCTAATGCATGAGATATCTAAATAAAAGGAACTTTAACTATTCCAACCCTGATAAGAAATGAAATAATTCATCTTTAAGGGGAAAATTATATATTAGTCAAAGCTTGTAACTCAAGATATATTTGTAAAGAAAAAGAATCAATGAATAATAAGGCACACAAGAGGGGTGGTAAAAATAGGTTGGGGAAAGGCTTAACTCAGGCCCCATGATTGCTCCTACTTCACATTATTATGTTTGAGGATGTTGGATTTCGTAATTGTTACAAATACTATGGGATCCTCCATGAAGTAAGCCTCTACCATATGATTAACCACTTGCACCTACTAATCAATGGCTTGGATTAGGAACTATTCCTCCTCTTAGGGTTGGAAACACCTAATGAGGCATTGTGATAACCTTGCCATAACTAAGCATTGTAACTTGTTGACACATCATAAGCTAGAAAAATATTTGAGGATCATTCTTATGTGAAGTACTTTGATGCCTTTTACATTAAATATGGCCCACTCTGATACTCTTATGGTTCTTGCACCTATGATGTTTATCTCCATTGATTTCCTTAGTTTGTGTTAGATATTTTCTCCTAGGTGTAACTACCATCCCTTCAAGGATTATATGATGATTCTCCAACACTTTAAAGAGTATGTCCAACCCCATTTGATGACTTCACTTAGCACTAAATCTAGAAATTTGACCACGTTTTGCAAAGCTTTGACCCTGGGATGTTTCCAACATTGTTTATGACACTCTCCTCTCTCTCTAAAACTTGAAATGCTACACATTTGAGTCAGGGCATTTCCTATAGAGCTAATGTACCCTAGAAATGATAAGACTCCCCTAGTATGGCATTGCATCTTCTTTATGGACAGTGTCATGCTTCTTGGATGATGTTATGATGATGATGACTTGAGACCCCTCTAGAGGGGATGGTACACTATTTTGCATGATGATGTCATGCCCTGTCTAAATGATGTACCCTTCATGTGGCTTGGATAGATGATGTGCGCCAATTATAATGATGACATATTGTTGAGGGATCCTTTGCTTGATTATTGGACATATTTTGATGAGGAGATGTGGATTTTGGAGTGATAAACACCTTTTTGAGTCATCCATTTCATATTTTGATGAGAGATACACCTTTTTTAGGATGATCTCAACCTTGTAGGCCTTTAAGCTTACACATGTAGGTTAAAAAAAAGCTCTCTATTATGATTATTCATTGAGTTGGATATCTTTGGGGGTTATCTTGTGACATATTCAACTTGTAGTCACGTATTATATTATTTTTGGGGATTTTAGTCTATTTTTAGGCTAAATCGATTTAGTTTCCTTCGTATAAGTAAAGGGAGGACGATTTATTCTTGTATGATTGTCACATACACCTAGACTATAGTGCACACTAGCTTGTCTCTTGTGGGAAAAATTCAAATACCGAAATTCTTATTGCAGTGACTGGAAATTATTCTTCTAATTTTTAATTCATTTGCTACAACAAATACTGAATAAATCACACTGCAACCTTTACAAATAAAACTACGAGAATAATAGTGTTGGAAACTGAGAAAATACTAGCACACACACACACACACATAAAAATGACATCGTTATTTTTGGACAAATGTCCTAGGAAAACCCGACTTAGGAAAATCAATGCAACATCTAAGGGTTTTTATTATTAAGCAATAGTGAATTCTGAGTACAATCAATGGATGCCCAAATGGAAATCCAAATAAAAACAAAATATGGGCAAAATTATCTAAGGGAATTACCCTTCTTCCACAAGTAACCTTGACACAACTACTCTTCAGAAATTCTTCCTCGTGGACCCTCTGCATTAAAATTTGTGTCGGCTCTGCGTAGACCTTATGATGTATAGCCTCTAAATTTCCTCTAATGAAGTCATTTTTTTGTCTCTGTTGAAGAAATTTCTTCTCCAGCACTTTGGAACCTTTGTCCAGCCTCAATAACTAAAAACTAATTTTCCTCCAGCTAAATCAAGTTGCTCTTCTGAAGCAACTACATAGTCCTCTGCGTTGCCTCACTGGGAATAACTCGGCCCCTTGCTATTGCCTCTCTGGATCTAGAAGACTTCCTATGGATCATTGTCCCTACCCATCAATGTCTCTAATTCTATCTTTAGGTCTTCAACAACTTTTGATACTTTGTGGAAATCAATATGCTAAGGAAATCAAACTACAGGTGTCTCTGGTGTGCCTTCTCCAAGTACCCATCAACTACTTCTATAATCCTTTATTGGAGCACCAATGGCCAAAATTGAACTTAAACATTGGATAGGATCATTTTGGATTCTATCCATGTGAGTATCTACATTATTTGCACCTTAACTTAATTAATTCTGATTAATTAACCATATTCCCTAAGTTTAGACTTAGGAAATATTTAAAAAGTGGTTAATAAATAAATTAAGCCATCTCTATGTGGAATTTCCATAAACGATTTCTGGGTTTTGGAGATCTCATGTATTCTAGCTCTCTGACAAGTTTTGTGGCTATAACACATCCGATTCTACGAAAACTAACATATTTTGTCTTGGTTTCTATGGAGCATTGAATGAACGAACTTTCTTTGGGAGGATATTGTGATTAGAGGTTCTTTCTCTTGAATGATAAATGATTTTGTGGTGATTTTTCGCAAATTTTGTAAATAATTTCTTCCATCTTGTGTGTGTTGTAGAATTAGGAGTTTCAATGAAATTTTCACTAAATAATAATTGAATTTTTTATGGATCTAACATCTCCTTGACAAGATTATCATCAAGTTTTTACTGAGGAACCTAGTCATAGCTTCCTCCCATGTTGTTTCCAATTTGATTGAAAAATATTAAGGTTTTAGGAATATAGAAGCCTAATTGTAGCTTTTTTTCATCCTTTAATTGCTTCCATTAATCATCTTCCATATATTTTTTCCTTATACTCCATCACCCCTTGATTGAAAAGGGAACTAGTCCACTCTTGTGTTAATCCCATAAAAAAACCCTAATTTTTATTTGTTTATGTTGTCTATGGTAAATTGGGGTTATATTACAACAAAATATGCATTTTTCAGATCTATTTACCTTAGACCTTATAGTCCTAGGGTTAGAATTTGTATGCATTAAATTAGAAAAGTATAAACATTGTTTTCATGCAGCTTTTAGATTTATTTACCTTAGACATTATAGTCCTAGGGCTAGAATTTGCATGCATTAAATTGAAAAAGTATAAATATTTCTTTTCATGCCTTTTTCAACTTTATTTATCTTAGATCTTATAGTCCTAGGGTTAGGCTTTGCATGCATTAAATTGAAAAAATATAAAGATTGTTTTTCATGCATTTTCAGTCATTACTCAAGGTTGACATCTAAGGTTTTTCTTATTGTTTTATGTGTTTTCAGCTATCAAAAACTATTGTAATATATTTCTTATCTTACTCTAATTAGTCCTCATTTTTCACTTCTCTATTATAATTTTTGGGATATTTTTGTATTGTTGTTTAATGAGCCCTTGAATTGTAGATATAAATGCCTATCCATAACATCTACAACCTAGGAACGCATGTCCTCCCAAACTTGACTATATGTGTTTTGTTAATTTACATGTCATTCCTTATGTTGAAGTGTGTGCCTACAATATTTTTCCATACTAATGATTTTTGTGACCTTTGGCTTCCTTAGCATCTAATGTGGACATGTTTTTGAAGATTAACTAATTCCTTCAATAACCTACCATGAATATATAACCCTTGCCCCTTTGGTTATCAATACCTACCTACAATATCGCTAGAAACTCGTGGATACCAATAGTTAAAAGCAAGGTGGATGTGCAACAAGCCTCATGGGAGGAATCACCATAATTTTAGGTATTTTTGGAGGTAAAAATAGCACTCCTATTAGCAATGTTACTCCCTCACATTTTGTATACAAGGATGAGGGCTTGAGGTAATAGATACTATTTAATTTTAGAGAAAGGGATATTTTTAGTTACTATATTTTCATCTTTTGTAATGGCATTTTGTTGTTAATGAAAGAACATCCATTTTTGCAAGTATTGTGAGTTAATTGTGTTCGAGTTTCCTAAGTACCCTGGGGAGGGCCTGCTCACTGGCATTGTGGAACCCTTGTTGTATCTTTTGTACCTTAGGCTTTTACATATTTTTTAGACAGTCATAATTTATGTTTACAATGTAGTGATATTTATATAATCTCATGTTGTTATACATTCCTATAGATAATATTTTTGAATTGTTGAATATTCTTCTTGGTTCCCATAAGCTATTGTTAGCCTTACATGTATGGTTACACCTTTATTTCCCTTATTTGTTGTATTTAAATCATCTCTAAGTTTTTTAGTAGAATTATAGGAATTCCTATATAAATATAGGATTTCATGTAAAACAAACGAGAGAGAATTATTTTTTCTTGGTTCTTCATGATTTCATGTTGGTTATTTGTAGAGCATCTTATTTAGCTAGTTGGCATGATTAAGTGAATGAGGGACTCATAATGAAGTTTTTGTAGTTATAAAGTTTCATAAAAGATTATATTATTTTAATTTGTTAAGTGGATTACTTTACTTTGTTCTACACATAAGTATATTGTGGTTTTATTTGCAACATAGGTTGGTTTCTTGAATGACAATAGTATATTTTGAATTTTTGTAGCTTTACTTTCTAGTACCTGTATTCCTACAATTTTGTTTTCCTTGATTTCCTACAACTTTCATTTCTACAGTTATATATTTTTCATCTCCTACCTGGAAACTTTCATTTATGCAATTGGACATTGCCACTTTGTTCACCTGATTAAGCAATTAAGATTTCTCATATTAGTGTACATAAAATAAGAGAAAAAAAAATTGTAAAATCTAAATATAGTGCATGATACCTCTTAAGTTTTTATTAACCTTGGTTTGGCATATTAACGTAGAGATCTTCAGGGCTATAACATTGTTGCTCAATACTAAAGGTTGTAATTTTTTTGGCATTTTTGATGAGGAGGTCTCAAAGGTACATTTTTTCTTTTCTTTCATAAGAAATAAAAAAACAACAAAAAATTCTTTTCAGAAACAAAAAAGAGAAAAAAATATGCATTCCTCATAGACTCGAAGGTAAGCTAGGAATTTTTTTACCGAACATCCCCACTTACGGGTCTCCAAGTAGCAATAAACTGTAGTCAGCTAATTGTGAAACATTACCTTTGAGAATTGGGAGATTTGTGACTTATATAGAAGAACAAGCTAGAGCATTTGAAAATATTTTAGGAGGTAAATCCCCATCTCATTATACAATGGCGAAAAATGGAGACCTACCTCAAGTCTTTAAGTTTCCTATCAAGGATACCAATGGGAAAACTAGAATGAAGAAAATTAATCAATATGTACTCCCCCATTTCTATCAACTAACCACTAAGGACCCTAACATTTTTTTTTTGAGTTTTTTATTGTGTGCATAACTTATCATTGTCTTGTAGACACACAGAAACTCAAGTTATTTCCTTCTACCTTAAAGGATGTAGGTTTGATATGGTTCATGAACCTTGAAGGAAACATGATTACCATAAGGAATCATATGAAATAAAAATTTAGCAACAAATATAGGGATTATTGTCCAGCCAAAGATACAAGTGATGAGATGTTTCAAATAACCTATGGAGATAATGAGTCCCTAGACTACTTTGAGGAAAGATTTCAATTGATCTACAAGAGAGAAAACAACTACACCTTGAATGATGACTCCATGAAGCTAGTTCTCTTGAGAGGGTTCAAGGAATATTTTGATGGAAAAATTCAATCTCCTAGATAATGGGAACATATACCAATTGGATTATGCTACCATCTATTAGCGCTTGAAATTTCACCTCAGGCTGAAAAAGGTAAACTCCAAGGCAACATCAAACCACTTAACCTCGTAGCTAGCCCTACGGGGCAGGAGAGGGCTCTCTCCGGTCTATCTCGGTAAAGATCTTCAACGGGAAGAGATAACCAATAAAGAACACTGATTTTAGGCTAGTAAACTGATAAAAAGGTTTGATTTGGGATTTTTAGGGTTTTGGTGGAAAATTGGGGAAAGGCAATTTTGGGTGCCGGGATTGGACACAGTTTTCACAGGGGGTTCTTTGGGGTGAGGTAGGAGACTGTATTGATTCCTTTGAAAGATTTGGATGGATGAGAATGACTGGTGAGGAGCTAAGGAGAGCAAGCAATCACCTTGAATTCTCCTTAAATAGCTGAAAACATTGATATTAAGCAAATTTAAAGGCAGAGCATAGCAACCATGAATTCTACCTTAAAACTTCATTTGCCTAATTTGCAGAAGAAAAAGTAAGAAGATGATTCACATAATAAACTTACAAGTACAAAGAGAAACACACCATCAATACATGTAACCACAGGAATCCCAAAAAGGACTGCAAAACCCTGGTCTTTCTTCCTTTGCCAAAAATGCAGAGATACAATGAGTAATACAATAGAAGCTTTCTCCCTCAAGAGTCCAACCATGAAAATGACTAAGAAAGTACATAATATAGGCAAGCTAACATCTTTCCTTGCCTCTAAGGGTCGAGCTCACTATCCTAGGAGCTATTTCAACCAATTCCAAACTGAGCACTAAAATCTAGGCAGTCAAAACAACTTGCCTCTATAAGCTAGGAAACCAATTCATTCATTAAATTTTTGCCTTTTTCATGAATGAATCTTCTAGAAGAGATAAATAAGTGTCAAAGTATCATAAAATTACATCATTTACATCAAGGAGGATCAAAATCCACTCCAAAAAGTCAAACCTAGTCAAAACTGCGTTTTGATGAGCTGTAGGTGCATTTTTGTGAAAATAGCCTGATGCGTAGCGCCTTGAATCTCAACGCGTAGCGCACCTTTGGGCCTGCTTGTGAGGCACTTCCAGGAGTCCAAATGAGGTAAACGTGGGCTTGTTGGAAAGGTCTGGATGTCTACTTTCCAACCCAAGTGGAATTTCGGAATTTGGTGACCATTTGCCCCTCCACAATTGCAATCTCCCAAGACTGCTTCCTGTGTGTCAAAAAAGTGGCAGAAAGTCATTTTTTGCATGTTGTTTGACCTTCTGGAGGCTCAAAACTTAATGAAATATCTTGGCAATTGCTGAGCAAGTGTATTTTTGCATGAAAAATCCAAAAATGCTTAGTTTTCATGAAAAGGAGTTTCCCATCTTCAGGGTAGCGCGCGTCGCGCTACGCGTTGGGGAAGAAAACCTGTTTTTTGCCCAAAAATTCACAAATTACCAAAAATGCTCAAATGTTTTTGAAATTTGTGTAGAAGGTAAGTCATTTAGCACCATACTCCTTCAAGGAAGCCTCAGCCAAGATGTGGAGGGGATCGGGCCTTTTTCTTCGTTTTAGTGCCTTGGCCAACCGTCCTTTGAGCACCTTCATTTTTGCCTTACATACGTGCATTCAAGCCCAATAATGGTTTTTCATGTTCCGGAGCATGTCATTATCTTTGCTAGCCTTGGCCAGCAACCTCTCCAAATGAGCATTGACCTGGAGAAGCATAGCCTCTCGCTCAATGGGTACCAAATCACCGGGTCTCCTACGGGCCAATTCGCGGCCTTCACGAATCTTCCGCTGCTCATAAAGCTCGTGCTCATCCTCCAACTGTTTGTTGTGCTGATCTGAATAGTTAATCATCCATTTTTCCATCTGCAATTTCTTGTGCAGCGACTCATTCTCGGCCCTTTGCTCTCAGATGATCTCCTTGAGCTCTCAGGCAGGAGAGCTAGCATCAATATCAATGACATGTGTGTCCTGACCTCTTGAAGGACCCTCATAAATCATGGGCCTCTTGCCCCTGTCCTGAACCTGTACCTGTGCTGAAGAAGGTGGTGAGACCCTTTCCACATGATGTGGAGATAGTACTCGCTGTGTCGAGGAAGTCAACGAGACCCCTTCCACCCCGGGTGGAGATAGTACTCGTCGTGCAGCTGCAAATAAGGCTCTGGGGCTTTTCTGATATGTTACATATGCTGGAGCATCAAAATGCTCGGTCTCATGAATGTCCGACTGCTGTATAGGCCCCTCATGAATATCAAACTGCTGAGAAGGCCCTCCCTCATCATGGACAATCTCAGGAGGTGGGCGTGGTACCGTGAAGAAGTCGCGAGCAATGAAATCCTCCCATGAGGAAAAAAGGAGGATGAAAATGGGAAAACCTTGGGCAACATATCACTTTGAAAACCCTAGCAAGCTTAGTCTATCAATTTACACACCAACATTAGGGTTTTTCGTTTTCAATTTCATGGCATATTTGTCATATTTCCTTTACATTCATTTTGCAACAAATAAAAAAACAACCATGAAAAGAGCTTACTTGTATCTTGCTTGAGTTGAGAGAGGTGTTTTGTGTGTTTGCTGCAAGTTATAGGGTGAAAAACCCAACGCGTAACGCCCTCTGCCCAACGCGTAGCGTGCCCTTCCTGACGCGTAGCGCGCCCTTCCTGACATCCCAATTGAGCTCATGCTAGCTCATTGGAAAGCTATTTGTGTCTAGTTATCATTTGACTCATCAAGAAAGTCATTTGGCCAACCAAGTGAGGAGAAAACCTGATTTTCCCAAGGTCACTTCAGAGGTGCATTCGATTCTCCTGAGGCAACGATATTTTTGACATTTCTCTAAAACCATGACACCTGTGTAAAACGTGAAGGAGTTTTTTCTTCTTTGGCATGGTTTGGACAAAAACCTCTCTCAGTTTTCCAAAATTCATCTTTGATTGCTCAGAAACATCGTGTGAGTAAAACTTATCCCGATGCGTGGAACAAGGGATTTTGTCGAAATGAAGCGAAATGAAGGGGATAGGGGGCTTCTAAATTCTTGAGAATTTTTTTTGAAGTAGGGAGGGATGTTAGGAATTAGGGGAAAGTGGAATCTCAGAGATCGAGTGAGGGGAAGGGGTCCAAAAGGGCAAAACACAGGCCCAACCTAGAAAATTGCCAGGTTGTAGCGAGAAACTAGGGTTTGCGCAAAAATGAGGAATTTGGCGGATATAAGGGATGGGAAGTGTTTAATAAGGTACATTAAGGATAGGGGAAGGTGTATGAACATCTGGATACAAGTTTTTCTAATGATTTGACCATCCAAGAGAAATTGCCTTCAAAACCCTAGGAGAGGGAAATGAACTTGCCAAGGCACAACTGAAGCATGAACAAGATGTAAAATGACC
>APFE030384058.1:2976-57731 GCA_000404065.3 Pinus taeda
CTTGGATTCACCAGAAGCAAAGCAGATCATTGTGTGTATTTTAAATTAATTGGTGGCCGTGTTATTTATCTGATCTTGTATGTGGATGATATGTTCTTGGTTGGAAATGACAAAGAAATTATCCAGGATTTGAAGACCCAATTGTCCTCCAAATTCAACATGAAAGATCTCGGTGCTGCAAACTATATTTTGGGCATGGAAATTAAAAGAGATCGGGCAAAGAGGAATCTCTAGTTAAACCAGAGGAAGTATGTCAAGACAATACTGCAGAGGTTTAATATGCAGGATAGTAAACCGGTGAAGGTTCCTGTTCTTGTAGGTGTGAGGCTATCTGCTGAACAGTGTCCCAAGACACAAGAAGAGGAAGAGGAAATGTCTCGTGTTCCATATGCAAGTGCAGTCGGTAGCTTAATGTATGCAATGGCCTGTACTAGACCATACATTGCACATGTAGTGGGAGTATTGAGCAGGTTTATGTCAAAACCAGGGAAGTAGCACTGGACAACAGTGAAGCGGGTTTTCAGGTATTTGCGTGGCACTAGTGATTATGGTTTGTGCTACCAAGGAAGACCAGGATTGGACAGAGTGTTGGGTATTCGTGGCTTTGTTGATGCAGACTGGCTGGAGATCTGGATCAGAGAATATCTACAAGTGGGTATGTGTTTAACCTATTTGGAGGTGCAGTCAGTTGGATGAGTAAGAAACAATCTGTAGTGGCACTATCAACTATAGAGGCAGAATACATGGCAGCCACTCATTCAAGCAAGGAAGCAGTTTGGTTGCAGAGATTGTGTTCAAGTATGGGGTTAGTACAGGGAGCTATAAGGATAGACTGTGACAGCCAAAGTGCAATTTTCTTGGCGAAGAACCCTGCTTATCATTCAAAGACAAAGCACATTGATGTTCAGTATCACTTTGTGAGGGATATGATAGAAGACAAAAAGGTGTTGCTAGTAAAGGTGGACACTTTGAAGAATACTGCAGATGCATTGAAAAAATATGTTAGCTCTAAGAAGTTCTCTTGTTGTAGAGAAACAATGGGCGTTTCAGAGCTGGAAAAATGACTAAGCTCTCCTGTGGCCCCCTGTGGAAAGAAAACAACAAGTGGGAGATTGTTGGGTTGTGTTATATTCTTTCTACATAGTTAACAGGGGGTTTGAGGGGTACCCGTAACCCCACTTTATGGGGTCCGGGGCAGCGCCCCAGAAAAATTTTGGTTTTGGACCCTATGTTAGGTTGGGCGGACCCACCTATGGTTTTGTGCATGATTTTCGCACATGTTTTTTGGACGCGATGGTTTTCGGTCCATGGTATTGGATCGATGGTCTTTTGGTCCATGGTATTGGACGTGATGGTTTTTCGGTCCATGGTATTGGATGCTTCGGCATGTATAAATATGTATTGTAACATTGAAAGGAACATAATGAAAAATCAAGCTGGTAGTCTCGGTTTTGAGATCAAGTGGGAAATCTCCATGTTTTATGTGTTATGCTCTCACATTTTTATTTTTCCTGTGATTTAGAATTCGTATGCAGGTAATTTCTGTATGGGGTTAAAACCTACATAGGTATATTCCCCCCAAAAACGTATAATGGCTCAGCACATCGTAGCAGGAACCGCCAAGGCCGAATAAACATCGCGCGCCCTTATGGACAACCCTTTCATATCGATCGAAGGCACACTAGTAGTAGCAATCAGGGGTGACTGGGCTGCGATAAGCAACATGAAAGGTCTCGGCTTGAACTTGGCCATGCTGGCAGAGTTACCAGTAGCAGAATGGGTCCATCAATTGGTGGCCAGAACTGTGAGGCTAGGGAGGAAACAGAAAAGGTTAAGTTGGAGCTAAACCTGCAGATTGTCAAGCTATGATTGAAGGTGCACCCCTCCATGTCCCCAGAAGTAAGAGGGCAGCATGCCCACAGTATCCAGATGGGGTTGGAACAAATTGGCTAGGCAATAGAGGATTGCACTGGCATGTTGGAGCAAGCACTAACCATGCTTACGCACCTGCAGGAAGACTCGAATCTACAATGCCTAGAGAAGGAGGTGCACAAGTTGCAGTAGGAGTATGACAGTGTCTATGACACAGTGCAAACAGTTGTCCTTACTCAACGACTCACTAGACTACAACAGGCAAGGGAATTGAAGGACCAATTAGACGTCGTGCGCCAAAAAGAAGCCCTACTTAATGCACACATCCAACCATGGATTGATGAAGCTTTCACAATTACCACTACCATCAAAGGGAATTTGGCACAGATGTAGGAAGTTTATGCAGTTAGACAGGAATGTGACCCTATTCACAAAGGTTCAGAGATACGTGTGCAACAAATATAACAAACAACGGAACAGTGTGTTGCGAACACCCAAGCTGCGCAAGACCTGCTAGATGGACTTCTCACAAAGATTATGACACCATCAGAGTGACTCAGGATGAGTCACGATGACTGTGCTGGGGGCCTGTTGTGCAGCGATTCCCCCCCACAACATGTTTTTGGTCCCTAAAGCTTGATTTTTTGTTAATGTCATGTAAAGACTCCACGAACTACAAGAGTGGAGTGCGAAAGTCTACAATGAGTCATAGGGTTGTCTGCCCTAAGAATTGTAAAATAATGTAAAGTTGTGTCGGCCTACCCATGGTCCGTGGACCATGGGATTGTATAAATAGAGCGAGGCTCTATGTGTAAAACAAGTTTTTGGGGAAGAAGTAAGTAGATAGATGCGAAGGCATGGCTAGAGAATAGAAGCATATCTAAAGTGTATTGGGTCATAGTAGTAGGAAGAGGCTTTGTAGCTGAGTGCACAGAGGCCTAACAGAGTCCATAAATGAGTGCGCAGACCCCTGTAGCCGAGTGCATAGGGCAAAGTCAGGTCTGTAATTGAATTAAACTTCAAAAAGATTATTAATAAAGATAAGTTGGATTCAGAATACTATGCATTTGATCTATGTGTTTGATATTATGCATTGATTGTTATTTGGTTATTTCTATGCACGCGCTTGATAAACTCTTGTATAAATGTTTATGTATGAAAATATTCTGTGTAATTAGAAAACATAGGCTAATTAAGGAACACTTGTGTAATTAACATGGGTCATGCTACGGCTAGAGCTATACGAAGGAAGTAACACACAACACAATGTGCCTGCTCGTGTGCATAGCCCAGTAAGAGCTGAGGTTGGATCGCATCCCTATCGCCACATATCAGACATCCCCACGGTGCTGAAACCTGGTTCTAGCACCCTCCCATACTACTTTTGGTGAGACCTTAGTCTTCCCTCTGTAGACTGTTGCCAAAAGGGCTAGTAGTACCAGGAGTTGCTTGGCTAAATCACTTCTGAACCTAGGTCAAACCCCACTAAGCCAACATGAAGCAGGCAGCCACACAGTGCACCACCGAAGTGGGATTCATACAGGTTGAGTTGGGAGGTCTTCGTGCCAAGATCTTTGCACTCGTAGAGTGACTTGAGGGCGAGTCACCATGTTTGTGTTGGGGGCTTGTTGGGAATGGGCTCCCCCAATAATGGTTTTGGGTCTAAAAGCCCATATTTTGGGTTTGTTTTGTAATAAAGTTGTAAAGTTTCTACATTTTGTGGTTGTGAAGCATGAAGGTGTCAAGAGTCATAAAGGGTTGTCTGCAATTATTTTGTTAAGCATTAAGTCGACTATAAAGATCTACCCATGGTCTGCGGACAATGGGATTGTATAAAAAGGAGATAAGTAAGTAAGCTCTAGGTAGATTTGGAAGTTTTTGAGAGTGAGTTCTAAGTGTTCTCGGGTCTTAGTGTAGGTAGAGGCTCTATAGCTAAGCGAGAAAACCCCTGCGGTTGTGTGCATAGGGTGGATAGAGTCTGTATTAAACTGGAAGATATCAATAAAGAGAAGTATTATGTAATTACTATGTATTTAGGTCTCTGTTAATGCATATGATTATATTATGATCTAGGTTTATATTACAATGCTTATTTGATGCATGAATTTATGTGATTATATTTGTTAATTGAACACAAGTAAGAATATCAGTTTACGTGACAATAATTGTAATTGATTGGTATAATAAGTCGAACACTTGAGATAACTCAAGAACCTAGACAATACATCGTCAAAGCAACGTGAAAGTGCCTAAACCACTGGTTAGGACTGTGCAAAGGTCAATCGTATGCATTCATAGAGGTAATGAAGGGTTGGATAAAAAATAGAATGACAAGCCCTAAAGCTTAGCGACCTGTGTGAAGGACGGAGTAGGGAGTATAAACCAACATCACGATCATCTCAGGGTGTGTAAACTTGGTTCCAGCATCCCTCCATACTTTTTCGGGTGAGACCTTGGTCCGCGCTCCACGGACTGATGCCAAAAGGGCCAGTAGTGCTAGGATTTGTTTCTCTAACTAATGTTGAACCTGGGTCAGGGCCCACAAATCCAACAAGTCATAAGAAAGGTAACAAGAAAAGGTAAATTAAATTGATTTGAAGCATCATATACCTTGGATATGTTGGGAATTGTTGTTCTCAATGTTGCACATGTGTTGCATGAATAAAGGAATTTCTCTTAATCTAGAACTTATTTTATTTGGTAATTATTTTATGATCATGATTATACTAATGTTTATATATGTATACATGAATGTATGTATGTCATTGTTTGACAAGATGATGATTGTTTTATGTTACTGATTATATATGTATGTATCTATGTATCTATGTCATTGTTTGACAGGGATTGTTAGGGATAATTCTTGTGGAGGAATAATTATTTATGCAAGTGAACGTCATGAAGAGGTTTCTAGTTCATGAGCAATCAAGTGGAAAGATTAATCATGAAAAATTTATGGGGTCAGTATCATGTGGTTATGAGTTGATATTATGTGATTATACTATGTTTATGTTATGGAAAGGTTATACTAAGGGATACATCAACAAAATGAAATCAGTGTTGATCCAAGTGGATATTGGTGGTTTCCTGGCTATTCCCCCTAGACCCCCCCATCAGTTTCATTCGTTTCCTTGTTCATTTCAGTATTTAATATTTTTAGTAGTTTTTCGGGTCGTGAACTTCCAGAGCAATTTTGACCCCGTAAACGACATTTTTGGCGTCTATGATAGGTGCATTTACATAGGTAGTGGTAGGTGGAAAAGTCTGTAGTAATTAGAGACATATTTCCAACAAGGTATCATATGAACCAAACAAAGATAAAATGATCAAGTTACGACCCTGGGAAGTCGGTTGCCCAACTAACCCCAATGGGACCCACACACTCTTGGTGTTACATCTCCTAGGGTTATGGTTTTGGTTGTTTAGGATTTTTTCATATTTTCCAACAATAAATAGGCCCTTGAGCTTCATTGTTACACAGTTTAGAGGCATGTAGCTGCCACATCTCTTCATAGAGATAAGATACCATCACCTGAGCTATCTTATTTCCATTCTATTTGTACGCATAGTTCAATATTTTTCTCTTAATGAAATGAAGTGTTTTTCTGCTGCATATATGTGCTTATGATTATATCTACAAGTTTTTGCATTCCCTTTTAAGTTTAGATCATCGGTATTAGAGCGGTCTGCTCTTTCTCTATTTCTCTTTGCATGTCCCCAATGACATCATAATATAAGGAGTTAGGGTTTGATCTGGGTGAACCATTGCAAGATTAGCCTCGCAAAACTCAGTGACCTCCCATGGTGGAAGAAAATAAAGATGAGGAGGGAAATATCCTTTCAAAAGGTTGCTCGAGGAATCCTACAAGTGACAGGGGGACACAATGATGGATAAATTTTCCAAGATCCTTCGACATCCACCCATAGGCAATGCATCTTCATCTAGTAGCAACTTTGGTGTGCCACTCCTTTTAAGGTACAAGTTAACTTCGATATTCCCATATTTCAAGACCTAAGAGTTGTAGACATCGTAGATAAATGGTTAAATCTATTGGGAGGATATTTTTCAATTTATGATTTTTCCAATCAGGAAAGATTAATTCTTCACTTCTTAAAGTCGCCCCACATGTCAAGTATTGGTGGGAAACCTACTATCAACGAAAGGATGAGAGTGAACCCTCGTTATTTTTAGCCGCACCCACTTGGAATTCTTTCTGAGATGCCATCAAGGAACAATATTACCCTATCGAGATCTATGAAGAAAAATACATAAAGTGGACCATACTACAACAGGGAAGGGACCAAGATGTGCTAGAATTCACAAATAATTTTCATACCCTTCACATGAAGTTGGGTATCAAATATACTGAGCGACATTTTGTGTTCAAGTATTGCAGCTATCTACACAAGTACATCTAGGGTGAGATGGATTTCTTGGATATTTCCTAGCCAAACAGGGTGTGTCGGTACACTGCCAAGATTGAACAGAAGTTTAAACAAAAGAAGCGATACCTTGGATCTGTGAATCCAAAGCGAGGAAAATCTGCCCCCAAACCATAGAACAAAGGACCAAGCCAAGGCAACACTACCCAATATAGCCAGTTGAACCCACAAGAAAAGAATAACACCCCAAAGATGAAGAATGAAATGGGAAAATGGTGTGAGTTCTATAAGAGCTCCACTCACAATACGAGTTTCGACCCTAGTAGTCACTTGTGGCTGACCTAAAGGCTTTCAAATTAGACATAGGTTCCAACTCTAAATCAGAAACTGATAAGGGAATTCACAAAGGGAAGCGGGTCATTGATGTGGAGCCTAGTGCCACCGTGGCCACCGCCAAGATCCAGAGGATTGAGCTTGAAGATCCAGAGGAGGGGGAATGCCTCTTCCACTCATAAATGTGGGTGAAGGGTTCTACATTGTAGTTCATTATTTATAGTGAGAGTTGTTATAGCCTAAATATACCTCAAGCTGAGAAAGGAAAGTCTAGGGTAACATCAAACCACACTTAACTTGGTAGCTAGCCCTACCAGGTCGGGAGAGGGCTCTCTCCTTGTCAATCTCAATGAAAATATGGCAAGTGACGCTTGAGATGACTTATATGAATACTAATTTTAGGCTAGGTATGTTTGATCAGAGGAATTTGATTGATTTTAATGGTTGGTTGCTAGATTAGATGGGGAAGGCAGCTTTGGGTCCGAGAAATCAACATAGATTCGCATAGGTTTCTGTGGGGTGAGGTAGGAAAGTGTTTTAGCACTTTCAAATCAATGTAATGGTGAGTCTAAATATTGGTGAGGAACTAGAGAGGGCATGCAAATGTCATGAGTCCTCTTCAAATAGTAGAAAACATGTAAAACTAAATAAACCGCAAGGTAGAGCATTGAAACACCAATGGATTCCACCCTTTACACTTGATTCATTTAGTTATGTAGAATAAGAGATATGATGACACACATAAACATAAAATAAATTGAATTACAATGAAGAAAACAATGCTAATTCATGTTAACACAAGAATCCCACAAAATGCTACAAAACCCTGGTTTATTTCCTTGCCAAACTGTAGAAGTGATGTACAATAGTGCTCAATGCATCCACAAGAGTCTAACCTTGACAAATGACTAAGAAGGTACAAGATATAGACATCAAACCACCTATGCTAGCCATCAAGGGTCGAATCCATGAGTCAAGGAGCTGTTTCAACAACATCTAAACTAGGAACTAGAAAATAGGCAGCGTAACAACTTGACTCTAAAACTATGGTAACTGATTCATTCATCCTAAAACCAACTCCAATTGATGTATCTACCTCCTTAAGTCATTTTTCATCATTTTTACATCATATTACATCAATTTATATCATATTACATCATGAATTTACCAAAGAGAGAAGAAAATGTCAAACTGGTAGAAAACTAGGTGAAACTTTGAGTTTTTAAGCAAAATTGGCAAATGTTTTGCCTGATGCAGAACGCCCTGAGCCTGATGCGTATTGCTTTTTCTAGGCCATGTTTCGAAGGCTTAACGAAGTCCAAATCAGGTTTAGGATAGCGTGTTGGAAAGCCCTGTCTTTCTAGTTTCTGGAAAACTTTGAATTTTATGATTTGGAGGTCATTTGCCCCCTCAAAATTGGATTCTCCCAAGACTGGTTCCTGTGTGTCCAAAAAGTGGCAAAGAGGGCAATTTTTAGGTGTTTTGTGCTCTTTAGGTGCCCCATATCTCCTCCAAACTTCATGAAAATTTCTAGGTTTTAGTATTTTTCCATGAGGAATCCAAAAATTCAAACCATTTTGTAAAATTCCAAGCCAGATCAATGTGCAACGCCGGTGGTGCTAGCAAGAGCCAAGCTTATCAACTGCTTTGCTAAGCCAACGAAGCTTTAGCCAAGATTTTAAGTTTATCCTGCTCGTTTTTGGATTTTAAGGCTCCCTTAACATGGATTTTATGCTTCTTATCCTTGTCTTGCAAATTTTGTTCCGGGTTAGGTAGTAGTAGGCCATGTGGTGAAGCATCTTTTTCTCTTTGTTTTCCTTCTCTAGTGACATCTCCAAGTGCATATTCACCTTCTCCAACAAATATTCTCTATCATTTTCTTGTCCAATGGATGTCAACTTGACCTTTGCCCTCTTGGACCTTTGTCAATTTTGTTTCATGATTTGCAGCTCCATGAGTTCTTGTTTGCCGGTAAGCTACTTGTTTTCTTGCTCCAGACAGTCGATAATATATCTAGCTCTGGCCACTTTATCATTCAACATATGAATATGATCCTCTTGCTCTTTCAAAAGCATGTTTTGAGCTAAGGATGGGCTGTCAAGATCAATTACCTGAGTGTGATGAGCTGGCACATCATCATCATGCTCCTCAAGTTGAAAATCCCTCTCAACATCATCACCAAGCTCCTCCTCTATAACCTTCCCTTTTCCTTTGTCAAGCTGCTACAAGATCCTTTCCCTAGAGCTATCACTCAAGGTGTCCGCCTCAAAATCATAGTCACTGTCCCTCTCCATGTTTGTCTCTATGGGATAATGTGGTGATGATATGGTGAATGGATAATAGGTGGGAACAAAAGATGAGTATGAAGAAATTTTGCAAATGGAACAATAGTAAAGAGATGAGGTAGGGGAATGAAGCGAAGGATTGGGGAGCTATGGTTTTGATGGATGAGGGACTTAGGGTTTAATAAAAGGGGTTAGTTTCTTAGAAAAACAGGGGAAAGGGATAACACATTTTTTAGTGCTAGGGGAGCTGGGAAAAGGGACAAGAGATTGCAGTTTTTCAATGATGTAAAATAGAATATAGAGGCAAGCTAGGGTTTGACCTTTAGGAGGAAAAAATCATGAATCAAGCATAAAAAACCCTATCTAGGCTCAAAAGTGAGTGTAGTTACTTGTTGAGAAGGCAAATGAAGCATTTGAGAGAATTTGAGGTGAATTTGTTTGGTTTTGAAGCCTCACTGGAAAATACGCAGGCCACCTGCCCAATGCATAGTGCCTCCCTAATGTGCAGCACCAGTGTAATTTAACACTGGAAAAAACTATCTGATGCAGAGTGCTCCTCTGATGCGTAGAGCCAACCCTTTGATGCACAGCGCCTCCCTGATGCGCAACACCTTTTTTTAGATGACTTTTGAAGGCCTTCCTGTGTCCAAATTGGGCATGGGATAGCTTGTTGGAAATCTTATTGATTATACTTTCCAAAACAACTTGAAATTTTAAATTTGGAGTTTATTTGCCCTGTTAAAAGTCAAATTCCCAAGACTAGTCAAAATGTGTAAAATGAGCCTGCCTAAATGTAGAGTGCTATTGCAGTAAACTTTTGAAAGTTTTCCTCAACTCCAAATTGAGCTCATGATAGCTCATTTGAAATATATCTCTATTGAGATATCATTTAAATCATAAAGAAATTCATTTGAACAACCCATCGAGGTGAAATATTTATTTTCCCAAGGTCACTCTAGAAGTGCATCAATCCTACTAAGGACAATGATGTTTTCAACATTTCTCCTAGTCCGTGAAACTTGTGTAAAAATTGAAAGAGGTTTTTCTTCTTAGGTCAATTTTGGACAAAAAACTCTCTCAATTTTGTAAAATTAATCTTTTCTTGCTCAGAAACAAAGTTTTAAGAAAACCTATCCCAATATGTGGAACAGGGGATTTGTAGAAATGAAGGGAAATGAAGGGGATGAGGGGCTTCTAAATTATTGAGAAAATTTTGGGAAGTAGGGAGGGATGTTAGGAAGTAGGGGAAAGTGGAATTTCAAATATTGAGTGAGGAGAAGGCATCCAAAAGGGAAAAACATAGCCCTAGCCTAGAAAATTGTCAAATTGTAGCAATAAACTAGGGTTTGTGGGAAAATGATGAATTTGAGGGATATGAGCAATGAGAAGCATTTAAGAAGGTATATTAAGGATAGGGGAAGGTGTATGAACATCAGGACACAAGTTTTGTTGATCGTTTCTCCATCCAAGAAAAATTACCTTCAAAACCCTAAGAGAGAGAAATGAGCCTTCCACAAGTACAATTGAAGCACGAACAAGGTGTAAAATGACCCGTGGGAACCTGAAATGATGATGACAACTCTCTGAATGACGGTACACTCAGCTGAATGGTGACATGGACTGAAATTTGGAAAAATTTTAAAGGAGTGAAAACAAACCCTGGACCTAATACCTAGTGACCAAAGTTTACTTGAAGACTCAATGAAATGACAAAATTTGACTTTGACATCCTAAAACCACTTTGTAAGAGCATGTTTGATCACTGATGGAAGGCTTCAAAGGCTGATAGTAACAAGAGCCAAAATAACCTCATTTTAGCAAGGGTCATGAAGCAGTTGGGCCTAAATACTATAGCACATCCATAGGTGTACACCAACATGTGGATTCACCAAGGACAAGACCTTCATGTCAGCCAACAGTATTGCCTTCCCTACATCATCAAGCCCTTCATGGATGAGGTACTGTGTCATGTCGCTCCTCTTGAAGTTTGTAATGTATTGTTAGGACAACCATACTTGTGGAAGCGACATGATGTATATGAGTCTAGACCTCTCTCTATGATTATTACTTTGGCTAATATTTTGTACAGGATAACGAAGGTAGCCCCGCCTATCGCCATCTCTTTCATAACTACAAAGAGATGTAGTAAGATCATTTCCTAGACTAGGAAATTTGTTTTCCTTATGATTCACCGCCAAGGAAATAATAAGGTTATGTCCATTACTTCTAGGGAGGGATCCTCTCCACAACAAAAAAAATTGACAAGGTCGTGGACGAGTACATGGATATTTTCACCTCATCCACATGGATACCTCTACATTGCCACGTCAAGCACTTCGTTGATATGACCTTGGGAATGCCACTACCTAATGGACCGATCTATCGATGCTCTATTCTAGAGAATGATGAGATTAAGAGGTAGATTCAGGCTCTATTGTAGAAGGGGGGCATTAGGCCTAGCTCATCACCATCTAAGAGCTCGATTTTATTGGTACAGAACAAGGATGGTACCTAGAGGTTCTGTATTGACTATCGAGCATTAAATAGGATCATTGTTTAGAATAGATACCCAATCCCACAGATTGATGACCTTCTGTAGTAGCTCAAGGGGGACAAACATTTTAGCAAGATTGACTTGAAGTCAAGTTATCACCAGGTGCCTGTCGAACCCTCTGATGTGTGGAAGACTGCCTTCAAATCCAAGGAGGGCCTTTTCCAATGGTTGTTCATGTCATTTGGATTTACAAATGCCTGTACAACCTTAATGAGAATGATGGATGACATCTTGCAACCCTTCACTAATGCATTCGTGGTGATGTATTTAGATGACATATTGATCTTCAACCAGATTTGGGAAGAGCACCTCCACCATATTGGACTAGTCCTTCAAACCCATCACCAACACAAGTTGTGTGCTACCTTGGAGAAATGCACCTTTGGCTTGACTCAGGATCAATATATGGGGTACATCATTGATTAGTAGGGTGTACATGTGGACCCATCCAAGATACAAGTCATTTAGGATTGGCCAACCCCAACCACTCTAATAGAGCTCCGCATCTTTTTAGGTCTTGCCAATTTCTATCATAGGTTCTTTTTTGGGTTCTCTCATATCACTTGGCATTTAAGTCAAGTCACCAATGGCAAGCTGAAAGGAAATTTCTCCGAGGTGCAGAATCACCTTTGTTCTGAACCAATGCTCACATTAATAGACCTGTAATAACCATTTGAGATTGAGACAGATGCCTCTAACTATGCCATTGGTGTAGTTCTTACTTAGCATGGGCATTTAGTGGTTTACCACAGTGAGGAACTTTCAGACACAACCCGAAAGTATCCCACTTATGACAAATAAATGTATTCCATTATGAAATCCTGTATTCAGTGGAAGCATTACATTTTGGGGAAGGAAAAGGTCATCCACATAGACCATCGACCTGTATAGTTCATATAGACACAAGGGAAGTTGCAAAACGATCGCCATTAGAAATGGTCCACCTATTTGCAACAATTCCATTTGAAAATTAAGTATTAGAAGGGAAACACCAATAATGTTGTTGATTGCCTCAGCCTACCACTGGTCATGCCACTGATCACTATGCTCGACTCTTGTGGGCACGAGACATTAGGATGGCTTCATCTTTGTAAGAGGGATCTAGAATTCAACATCATATACCAGACACTCGTAGAAGGGAAGCATGTTTGAAATTTTCACCTTCAAGATGTACTGTTATGACACCTAGGACACAATTGTGTTCCTTCAAGTGATCATGCCAAGATGATTTGGGAGGCGCACTAGTGTCGGGTCACTGGACATTTCAGAGTAGAGAAAATAATTGCATATTACAAAATCTTTTTTATTATTTGAAACTTCATTAGGATGTTGGGAAGTACATTAGATCTTGCACCACCCGTGCGATTTCCAAACAAACTATCAAGAAGCAAGGCTTGTATACTCCTCTACGTACTCCTAGTCGACTATGAGAATCTATCTCCATGGATTACATGTCTAGCCTTTCTTCTACTAAGCATGGCAACAATTTCATTTTCATGGTCGTTGATAGATTCTCTCAGATGGCCTACAAGAGGCGTATCACAATAGAGGCCACTACTAAGCTCCTCTTTGAGTGAGTATGGGTACACTTTCCGATCCCATAGTCCATTGTCTTAGATCAGGACAGCAAATTCATGAGTGCATTTTGGTCAATTCTTTGGTCGATGCTGGATACAAAACTTACTATGTCCATGGATTTCCATCCCCAAATTGATGTCCAAACATAGGTTGTTAACAGGATGGTCATACACATTCCACGCATGTACAACTCGAAGCATCCACTTATGTGGGATGAAAGTCTCCATTATGTCCAACACAGCTACAACAGAGTTCTCCATAGTAGGTACGGCTGGGATTTTAGTCATTATGCCCCATTTATGTGCCGATAACATTTGCAGCCACTCAAGTCGATTTGGCTCACATTCAGTCTGAAGCTGAAAGGGCTAACAACTTCATTGAGTGCATTGAACACATCCACCTACAGGTCCATGACATATTGGAAATATCCAATGCTAAGTACAAGCAACGCCATTATCAACATCGAATGTCGCACAAGTTCCAGGTGGGTGACAAAGTTCGGCTACATTTGCAAAAGTAGCACCTTGTTGGACCTCACTACAAGATGCGCCCTCTCCAATATGGGCCATACACCATCACCAAGGCCATCAGTGGAAATGCCTTTGAGCTCAACATCCCATTGTTCCTTGGTCTACACCCATTGTTTAATGTGGATCGTCCTTGGCCATACTTTCCACAATTGTTGGACACATCTAACATTGCAGAACAACTCACACCAAAAGAGCTCAACGATACATGGAAAAAGCAACAACTAATTAGATCATGGACACACAGGTCAAGAACACTTTCTAACAGGGGATATAACTATATTGAGTTTTCAAAGTAGGCCAACTTCTTCACCATGGCATGCGATTCACTGGGACCAGGTTCAACATAAATTTCCTCACCTCATGGAGGCTCTTCACGCGATGGGGGCCATTGCTTCATAATGGGGAAGGAATGATCCAAGTGGATATTGGTGGCCACCCTCCTATTCCACCTAGACCCCCTAGCCAATTTCATTTGTTCCCTTGTTCATTTCATCATTTACTACTTTTAGTATTTTTTCGCATCCTAAACTTCCAGAGTTGTTTTGACCCCCTAAATGACGTTTTTTTGGGGTCTGCAGTAGGCTCATAACCATAGGTAGGGGCCTATGGTCAAACTTGTAGTACTCATACAGACCTTTCCAACAAGGCATCTCACATGCCAAATAGAGATAATATGTCCAAGTTAAGACCCCTGGAAGTTGGTTGCCCAACTAACCGCGACGAGGCCCACAAATTCTTGATGCTACATCTCCTGGGGTTAGGGTTTTCATTGCTTAGGGTTTTCTCATGTTTTACAATAATAAATAGGCCATTGAGACTCATTTTAATATAGTTCAGAGGCATGTAGCCTCCACATCGCTTCTCAGAGATAAGCTACCATCACCCGAGCTATCTTAATTCCATTTTGTTTTTAATCATAGTTCAATATTTTTCTATTAATGAAATGAAGCGTTTTTCTACTACATCTTTGTGTTTAAGGTTATATATATAATTTGTTTCATTCCCCTTTAAGCTCAGATCAAGTGTGGTATGTGGAATTTTGGGACAAGTATGGGTAAGACATTGGAAGTAAGGTTGCTTAGCAGAGACAATGTGGTTGGGATGTGTGGTATTACTGTTATGCATATGTTGTATATGTTGTACATGTTGCATCTGTGATGTTGTCGACATGTGGTGTTGTGCATATATAACATGTGTACATGTTGCTTATGCGATGTTATGTACAGGGTGTTGGTACAGATAATGTTGTATGAATGTTGCATATTTAGTGCTAGGCATATATGATGCAATGTACATGTTGGATATGTAGTGATACGTACATGTGGTGTTCCATACATGTTGTACATGTGTTGCTAGGTACATATGGTGTGGTGTGCATGGTTGTAAAAGTGGTGTTGTGTACATGTTGTACAAGTGGCATTGTGTGAAGGTGGTGTTGTGTACATGTGGTGTCACATACATGTCATGCGTGTGGTATTGTGTACACGTTGTATAAGTGTAGTGTACATGTGGTGTTATGTACAGATTGTATAGGTGGAGTCATGTACATGTGATGTTGTGCACACGATGTGCAGGTGGTACAGTGTACAAGTGATACTATTGTTGGGTGCAAGATCCCGCAAGGATAATTTTGGGGCTAGAAGCCCATATTTTGGTTAAATTTTGTAATCCAAGTGTAAAGACTACACATTTTGTGGTTGCGGAGCACGTAAATGTTAAAGAGTCATAGGGTTGTCCACCCTTATTTTGAAATGTAATGTCGGCTATAAGGATTGTATAAATACAATGAAGCTCTAAGTAGTTTAAAAGGAGACATCTAACATGTAAGAAAGTCATAACCTAGAGCAGGAAGACTAAGTCTTGGGTCATCATGTAGGTAGAGGCTCTACAACTGAGTGCGCAAAGGCCTAGAGTAGAAGTCCACAACTGAGTGCAAAGACCCCTGCAGCTGAGTGCGCATGGTGGGTCGAGTCTATAATTATCTAGAATTATCAATAAAGAGAAGTATTCTATAATTTCTGCATCTTTACTTCTTGTTTATGCATCTTATTATATTGGGTATGAATTTCACTTATAATTCTTATATGATGTGCAAATATATGTAAATGTTTTGGTTAAGTGAATGCAAGTAGGAACATGTGTTCACATGAAGCTAACTAAGGTCAATTAATAAGATAAGTGAAACACTTAGGATAATTAAGGAATTTGCATGACTCACTGCCATAGCAGCGTGACAGTACCTAAGCCCCAAATTAGGGTTGCACGAAGGTATTGAAGGCTAGAACAGAGGGTTTGTCCTATAATCCATAGAGTGAGATCACCTCACGAAGGCAGCGATAGAAGAGATTGATGAAATCACAACCATCTCAAGGGTGCAGAAACTTGGTTCCAGCATCCCCCCATACTGCCTCAGGTGAGACTTCAGTCCGCGCTCTGCGGGTTGATGCCGAAAGGTCCAGTAGTGTAGGGATTTTTTTGGCTAACTAACGTTGAACTTGGGTCAGGCCTCCTCAAGCCAACAACTATGTACATGTTTTACATATGGTACTTATGCACATGTGGTATTGTGTTCATGTCATACATGCTGTGTTGAGGGCATGTGGCACTATGTATGTGCATTGCGTAGGTGGTTGTATTGTGTGGTGTTGTACATCAGCTATAGATGTATTGGGTTGTGTTGTATGTATTGTGTTATGCAGTAGATGTAGGTGTATGTATTATATTATATACAATGGGAGTAGGTGTATGTGTTGTATGTCAAGGTAGGTGCATGTATTCATGGATTTGTATGTCGTGTGTGGTTGTGTGTGTGTGATGCACATTATACATATGTGCACATGGTTGAGGGGAAGGCACTGGGTGACTTTCAGGTGTGGAAACCAATCTGAGGTGCGTATGGAATAAGGACAAAGGTGGAAGCTAAGGATTGATTAAAGGATAAGTATCCATGTTTTATTTCAATTTTATCATGCATGTGATTTATGATTCTCGTCTATGATGATTACATGTGATCTATGATTTTCATTATTATGGTTACATGTGATTTATGATTTTGATCATTATGTTTCCAGCTAACTTGATGTGATATTTTATACATGTTCATTAGGTCAAATATGCTAGTTTGGCTTGTTGTGATAGGAAGTGAAGATGATTATAAAAGTAGCTAATTAACAAGCTATCAATGAGATATCATGTGAATTTATTTTAATTTATTTTAAATATAATGGAACTTATGTGCATGGTACATGAAGCACGAACATGCCTGGTTGGGTAATTGAAATCAACTACAAGAATTAGCATCAACAACGAAAGAAATTGGAACATGGATCATTATGCTAGTAAAGAACTTCAAGAGTGGTATGGTGTGTTGAGGTAGGTATATGACTTAGTTGTTGTATCTTTTGATGCAAGGAAGCCTTGCTAAGGGATGGAATGCCCGAGATGGGGGCGCCCGAAGAACTTGGAAGGTGAGTGGTTGCACGGAAGGGGTGATCATATTCCCAAGGAACTGCGTAGTAGAGAAGGGAAGGTAACGGATGGAATTTTTTTGGTCATTAGAATTTCCATATGGAATTAGATGCACATTGGGAGTGCACCTTGGAATAATGAGCCAATAAATGTTCACAGAGAGGAGAAGTGGCAAGGGATCATAGTACTGGATGTTGGGCGCAAATCTGGCTTTGCAATGGATTTTGGACTTCCTAGGAAGGAGTCGGATCCTGGTATTACATTGAGGTTGGAGGTGTGAGCCTATGGAACCCCTTGTTGCAAATGAATGCATGATATTCTTTTATTTTCTGGTTGAGAAAATGTGCATATGTGGTTATTGTAAATACTGTAACGAGGTATGTTATAAAGCTCAAGTATGTGGTATGTTGTCATGTTGTCATGAAGCTTTGATTTTGAGCAGGAATTTCATTGTAAATAACGCAACAGGTTGTGTTATAAAGCTCCATGGGTAGTATGTATTGTTTTCAATAGTCATGTTGGCTATAGGTGTCATTGAACACCGAATATGGTTCTCCCCCAAAGGGAAGGGTTATGTAACAACCATAGTGAAAATTCCATGTAAAAAATCTATAAATACCATGGATGATGGGACACATATTCCAAGACAAATTTTGGGAAATACATCCTAAGGTGTGTTCATTTAGTTGTTTATGGCTAAGGAAATTGGCAGAGGAAATGGCTAAGGTTTTGGAAAGGCACGAGGCATTAATTGGAAATTTCTTTATGAAAGTAAAGGAAATTAGGAGAAAAGGAAGGTAAAAGGTCACATGTTGCATGTGAGGAGGAAAATAATGGAAAATAATGGAAAATTAAGAAAATAGAGGACTCAATAATAAAAAGGCTTATGAGCATTAGTTGACAAGATTCTTCCTTTCAGTATGAACCTTTTGTTACTTCAGTGTTGGAGATATCTCTCATTACTCTCTCTCTCTCTCTCTCTCTCTCTCTCTCTCTCTCTCATACTCTTGGAGATGTAGAGTTTTCATGGATCACTCTTGGTGGGTGTGGCATACTTGGATTCATGGAGAAATAAGGAAAAGGAAGAGTAGGAAAGCACAAGAGGGCCTCAAGATTAGCAGCTACATCATATTTTCTTGCGGGTACTAAGTCACATGTATGCTTTATTCACTAGTTTTGGCATGCATGGAATATGCATGTGGATTCTTGGTCATGATCTGTCATAAGCATGGAGGATTACCTAGATTAGTAGTGGATTTCCTAGCCTTTCCATTTCTTTGATAGCCATGTTGATTGTGGGTTTAGTTTCATTGTTTTTTTTGGTTGGTTGTCATGTTTCCTTAGCTTGGGTTGAGTTATTAGTTCTTGGAAATCCTTGCTTGACAAATGCTCTGGAAGCCCTGTAATATATTTGTTTGAGTTACTAGCCCTACAAGACTTCATTGGAAAAATTCTCTAGAAGCCCTTGGTGGGTTGAGTTACTAGTCCTAGAAGCCCGACCACAACTATGGGTTGAGGTACTAGTCCTTGAAGCCCGACGACAATTATGGATTGAGTTACTAGTCCTAGAATCCTTGGTTGGAACAAACACTCTAGATTCCATGGAAGGCTTGGATGGATAATAATCTAATGATGGTGTTGTGATGTTCGACTGTGAGGTGGAATCACTCTTTGATATGTTGATGTGGATGGCCTCTTGAAGCCTTGGATGAGTTTTTGATTGATGTGTTCTATGAGATCTCATATTCATGCTTGGAATATGGGATAGAGGTGATTGACTGAAGAGAGACTCGACTCAGCGAATCTATGGTTGGGTGCAATGTGGTAGTGCCATCTCTGGTTGGTTCATTGCGTTCATTAATGATAAATTAATTCCCTTGATTTTCATGTGTAAAAGTATTGATGTATACATGGTTGATATGTCCATTTTATTTATGTCCCTATTATGCTTGTTATACGTATATTTTGTGATAGTAGCTATATATGGCTCTTAGCATGCTTTTACTTGTATAGGTTAATGTATCTATGATTTAATAAATGATAAGGTAGAAATTGAAATGAGGAAACAATGGTTCATGGTAATTCTCATATAAGTATGATATCCCTACACTTAATTTTCTTGTTTACACCTGTAGGTTACATGTTGCTGATGTGTTTGACGAAATGAATATAATGGCTATTAGGGGTCACATTATGGTCTTTTTTAGCTTATTTCTTTTGAATTCTTGTTTCCTTGTATTCTTACCAATTTTAAGTGATCATTCCATTCTAAGTAGTGTCCCAAGCTTTGGGTCGAAAAAGGTGGCTTAGATCTTGGAATGCTAAAAAAACAGAGCATTAGCTTAGAGACTAACTCACCTAGACAATGTCTAGGGAGTGTTATAACTCATGAGGGAAGTGTCTGGGAAGCATTATAACTCACTTTGGTGGTGTCTCGGGGGCATTACAGTGGCCAGAGATGGTAAAAACAGCAGTAAGACCCAGGGACAGGATGTCTAAGTGGCTGACTTGTCTCTTGAAGGTTTTGTGGATGATGTTGGGTGACTATTTGTGATGTTTCATCAATTCAATTTCTTTAAGGTCATCTAGGAGGTCAAATGTGATGATAGTAGCCTCTCGTCACATGTTTACCCTAGTTGCCTAGTTACTAGGGTTGATGTGGGAGGAGGGTGTTATAGTTGCATAGGTCTGAGGAATGCTATGACTAACATCACCAATTGTATGCACCTCTTAAGCACTATATATCTTGGGTCTACCATCACTCCGATAATTTAGACAATCCCTCTTACAATGATCCTTACCAAATGTCCAACACTCGAATGGTTCCCTGCCACTGACTCCGGCCTACTGCTCTCCATGTCCCTTCTCAGTTGTATTGAGTATGTTGTAAGGAACTGCATTTTATTTCTCACTTGCATCATGAGGTCTTACTCTCTTTGGTGGCCATTTTCCTTTAGCTTTCTCATTTCTTTTCAAGTCATGCATAGGCTCAACTTTGTGCTTTGACTGCTCATAACAATGCTTCAACTTTTGAATGGCCTCCTCTAATGGTATAGGCTCATCGAACTCAATATAGTTTTTTTATGCAACTCAAAATACACTATCTCTGAACCTTGGCCTTCTCCTCCCTGAGGTAAGTCACATATCTCGACAACTCAAAAAATCTTCTAGTATACTCATCATCTATCATATAATCCATCTGCAACTCATAAAAATCCTTAGCTATGTCATGATAGTACCTCTTAGACACATACTTCATCTTGAAGAGCCTTCCAAGTGCATGCCAAGTCAAATTTTCCTCATGTATATCTTTAACATTCTTCACGTCTTCCTGCCAAATAGTTTCTTTAGCCTTGAGATTGAAAGTGGCTATCTTTGCTTTCATGTTTTTTGAATAATCATGCAGTCAAAACAATTTATTCATACCCAAAAACCATGCTTTTGCATCCTATGATTTCTTTATCTCTCCATCAAGGGTAGCTGTCTTTGCCTTCTTAAAATCATCTGGAAAGTATCCCATATCATTCCTCATGTAAGGATGATGACAATCACGATCATCATGCCTGTCAGAACCAGAGCTCGAATAATACCTATGTCCATCAAATCTCCTATCCAGAGTGTCGAACAACCTACCATATCTGATAATCTCATATCTATCTGACTTGTGTCTACTAGGAGACCTATTGCGATATGCCCCATTAATTCTTTCCTCATGTGCATGGTTCATCCTAAGTGGTCCCTATCGCTGCAAATATGAAAAAACTATGCAGTAGTATCGCATTAACCTCTTCTTGTTTATCTTGTACCTGAATGATTTTCACATTATCTGCTTTGCAACTCCTTATCTCTTCATTCAGGCTTCTTAATGTGTCTACCTAGTCGGAAGAGTACCCCACACCACATTGCCCATCTGATGCATAGGGAGATTCAATGTATTCTACCACAGTTCTAGCCATTTGATCTCTTTCTTGCAAAGCATACTATGCCAGCTAAACCAAATCATAATAAACGAATGTACCTTAGCATAATTCAGGGGGGATACCTTGTCTACAAGATCATAAAATTAGTGTGATACATGTGTAACATAATTATAAATGGATATAAGCATACATCGAATAAGGGTATCAACACATAAACATCATTCTAGCTATGGTCTAGTCATTAATGTAAGGCCATATCAACAATTCATGTTATGAGCTCATGCATGACAACAACCATTACTCCATTGCACACAATTCCACATGAAAATGTCAACATGTGTAGGAAATTCGTAATCAAGTATAGATACATATGAACGCATGTAGCCGAGCATAAGTGATCCACTCTTGTAACCAACCTACATGAATGATACATGTAATCAAAACATTCAAGAATGCACTTGAGATACAAGGATGTATTCAAGTGACATATAATAAACATGTAAGTGACATATAACCATATGAAACTAGTCATACACTTCCGATGATGCATCCCACAAAATCACATAATGTTCCTCATGACAATCTTACTACAATCATGATCAATATGATTCAATGCAAAAAGCACATGGAATGCAAGTTTAAGGGGCACACATGTAACTGACATGCATGCATGGCTCAAAACCTTCACCCAAGGAGAGCACAATCACGCTTTGATATGGATATTCAACACCTCTTCCTCCTAGCTCCACCCAAGCAATAAGCTAGCCAGGGCAAACATGTGATGAGAGAGGTCACTATAACGGATTCAATCTCCTTGGTAAATTAAGCAAATGGACTTGATGGAACACATCAAACAAACCCATCCACATAAGCAACAATACCTTTAGGAGACATGTCAGCTAGTTAGACATCCTTCCCCTAGGTCCCACTAATGTTTTAAGCCTTTTAACCCACGGTAACTCTCATTCTATAGGAAACACAGTGACCAAGAACACAAAGTCACTCATATAGGCCTATGTGATCGTGACTGTTGACTTTTCTCAACGGACCTGTGTGAGGGACCCCAAGATTTGAGCCACTTTTCTAGCCCAGAATCCTAGCCTCTGCCCAAAACTTGCTACAATCTCCAAAATCAATCAAAAGCATGATAACAATGCTAATAAAACAAAATCATTGCTAGGACTAGGCCTGAGCATCCCTAATCGGGACTGGGATTCTGTCAAACAATTGGAATCAATGTAACCTATAGGTCTAGGATACAACACAGAGCATAAATTACTGAAAGAAATTATGAAACAAAACCAGAAGGATCACCTCCTTCTCCATTGAACTATTGTACCATCAAGTAGGTCTTGCATCCATCCATTAAACAATTACAAGTAAATACATGAAATAACCATGACATGAACCAGTGATTTAACCATGCTTATAACCAGCATAAAACGATATAAATATCATATATATGAAAACCATTAAATTACCATATAAACAAATGCAAAAGTAAGAGAAATTAGCTTTTATTAATCGTAGGAAAATCTGAAAGGGTTCATGACTTTCACGTACCACCCGACCATAGACATGGCTTAAACAAATATCTCTTTCAATGAATAATCCTTGTTCTAGATACCAAGCATGAATGTTAGATATCATAGAAAAACCAATCCAAGAAATACCAAGGGAATCCAAAGGTTAAAACACCTCCACCCTCATCAATCCATGATCACACCAAAACTTGTGCTCCAATCAAAATGGAATTGAACTTGGAATGCCATCTAGAATCCATCACTATCATTTAGCAATTTTTGTCTACTTGTCTCTCAAGATTTAATTCAATCTAATTCTTAACCACTAGGCCCTAAACCAAGACCAGTCTCTCGGGTTTTACCATAATCCAAACCCAGATCACTAGGCCCTAAACCAAGACTTCCCCCTCAGAACTTACCGTGTGTCCCACCAAAATCAGTCAAGGGATTCCTGGGCCTTCAGTAATGAACCTTAAGACTACCACTGCCCCGCATTCCAAAATCCATCTAGAAAACCAAAGATTAAAACTGAAGTAAACATCCCAACATCATGGCATCTGGAAAAAGGCAAGGAAATGCTGAAAACCATTGTCATAACTCATCAAAACCATTGCCATCAACAATAAGAGAACCATACACTAACATGTAAAGCCATGCATGTCCAAACCATCTAGGAAATAACACATGAAAAAGGTTACTTGCAAGTATTGCTACTGAAGCTTCCTAATCACGCTTTCCTTTCCTTCATCCTTGCTTTCTTTCCTTCCCCTTTGCTTGCTTTTCCTTCCTTGATCCAAAGCTAGAGTGCTCCAAGAAAACTCTAAGTGACCGAGAGTGAGAGAGAGAGAAACAATAATGAGAGAACTCCAAACTTAAACTCACAAAAGGTTAGCCAAAGCTTGCCCACTGATCCTTAGAAGCCTTTTTATTAATGAGGCCTCTAATTTCTTAATTTTCCATTATTTTCCTTCATTTTCCTCCTCGCATGCAACATGTGACCTTTAATCTTACGTTTACCCTAATTTCCTTTATTTTCATAACTAAATGTGCCAAAAATTCCTTTATGCATTTTAATGCATTTTCCTTAGCCAAAACACACATCCAGTGATGCCCACTAGGATATATTTGCTCAACATTCAACTTGGAATAAGTTTCCCTTAACCATGGTCTTAATTTTTCTTTATTAACTTTTATTACATGAAATATTCTGTAGGGGTGTTATAGAAATGTTTAACCACTTTGTAGACCACATATACTTGTTTATCCATGTCCAGGTAGTTAAGATCTAAACCTTGTAGTTCAGTGCTCATGAAGGATATGCACCACTCATCACCACTAGTATCCTTCTAGGTCAGCACAACAACTAGGGATGAAACTAAAGTGAAAGTTTACAAAATGAAATCATAGTTGAAGTCTAGGTTGTACAGAGAAGGGGCTTTTATAAAAGGATTTCTGGATATGGTGAAATTATTCCTTCACTTCTTGATTCAATTTAAATCTTGTATCCTTATTTATCACATTTTGTAATGGATTAACGATCTAAGCAAAATCAGAAATAAACTTGTGGAGGATGTTGATTTTACCCAGGAAAGATTGCATAACTTTCTTGCTACTAGGGAGCTATAATTG
Source organism: Pinus taeda (assembly GCA_000404065.3). NCBI lineage: Eukaryota > Viridiplantae > Streptophyta > Pinopsida > Pinales > Pinaceae > Pinus > Pinus taeda. Next base: position 27,052 of record APFE030384058.1, read on the forward strand.
TGTGATAGCTTTCACACATTCGAGGACAGTAGTGATTCCACTTTTGGTTATGTTATGCCCAAGGAGGTTTCCTTCTGATACTACAAATATGATTTTCTAGTGGTTTAGTGAGATCCCATACTTTCAATAACATTCAAATATCTTCTTCAGAAGATAGAGGTGTCTAATCTCCTTTTTTAAAACACTGTGAGATCATTCAAATACACTACCATGCTTTGAGAAATCAACCCTTTGAAAGAGATGTCCATCACCCTCTAAAATTTGGCTCTATAAATAATAAGGCCAATGGGCATGCACCAAAATGAAAATTTTCCCTATTTCATTCTGAAAGTTGTGTTCAAATGATCTGGTTCAGCAACGATCGAGTAAGGAGAACACTTCAGAACTAGATACTGTCTAAAGAATTTGCTCCATAGAGGGGACCGGATAATTATCTTTAACTAAAGCCTAGTTTAGATTCTGAAAGTTGATGCATGATTGAATCTAACCAGAATTCTTTTGTATAGGAACCAAATTCGAGATTGAAGTGGAATTCCTGACTTTGGAAATGATGCATGCATCCAACGGCTTCTTCAACTCCTTTTGAATAAGTAGTTTGAACTTGGGGTGTAATTTTGTTACTTTCTATTGGAATTGTTTGACCCATTCCTTTATAGGTATAACATGTTGAATGATCTAGGTATCATACATATTCAAGTCATCATACGTCCAAGTAAACACATCACAATATTTTCTGAATAAGGTGACAAATGCTTGCCTCTCATAAGGTGAAAATCCAACACTCAAATTGATAAAATTGGGGTCAAATTTTGTTTTGAGAGTGATTTTCTCATGTGAGAGTGTGGAACTTTGAGTCTTGGTATTTGGGGGGTCCCAAAAATTGTTCTACAAATCAAATAACTTTTCCAATGTAACAACACCTTTGGCATGGGGTTTCCCTTAAGCTCATCAACTGCTTCTTGTAGGGCTTTGTCATGCTCTTCCTCATACATCGTCGCATCCTTGAACACATCCGTGTTAGCCATAAAATCAACTATATCTTGATCATCATTGAAAATGGGTATATTAGTTATGTTATCTGGGACAACAAGTTTATAAAATATCTCAATAGAAAGACCATCTCTTAAGGTTGTAAACCTAGTTGCAGCATTAGCTAAAGTTTCAATAATGACATTATTGATCTTACTTTGGTGGTGTCTCGGGAGCATTACAGTGGCCAGAGATGGTAAAAACAACAGTAAGACCCAGGGACAGGATGTCTAAGTGGCTGACTTGTCTCTTGAAGGTTTTGTGGATGATGTTGGGTGACTATTTGTGATGTTTCATCAATTCAATTTCCTTAAGGTCATCTAGGAGGTCAAATGTGATGATAGTAGCCTCTCGTCACATGTTTACCCTAGTTGCCTAGTTACTAGGGTTGATGTGGGAGGAGGGTGTTATAGTTGCATAGGTCTGAGGAATGCTATGACTAACATCACCAATTGTATGCACCTCTTAAGCACTATATATCTTGGGTCTACCATCACTCCGATAATTTAGACAATCCCTCTTACAATGATCCTTACCAAATGTCCAACACTCGAATGGTTCCCTGCCACTGACTCCGGCCTACTGCTCTCCATGTCCCTTCTCAGTTGTATTGAGTATGTTGTAAGGAACTGCATTTTATTTCTCACTTGCATCATGAGGTCTTACTCTCTTTGGTGGCCATTTTCCTTTAGCTTTCTCATTTCTTTTCAAGTCATGCATAGGCTCAACTTTGTGCTTTGACTGCTCATAACAATGCTTCAACTTTTGAATGGCCTCCTCTAATGGTATAGGCTCATCGAACTCAATATAGTTTTTTTATGCAACTCAAAATACACTATCTCTGAACCTTGGCCTTCTCCTCCCTGAGGTAAGTCACATATCTCGACAACTCAAAAAATCTTCTAGTATACTCATCATCTGTCATATAATCCATCTGCAACTCATAAAAATCCTTAGCTATGTCATGATAGTACCTCTTAGACACATACTTCATCTTGAAGAGCCTTCCAAGTGCATGCCAAGTCAAATTTTCCTCATGTATATCTTTAACATTCTTCACGTCTTCTTGCCAAATAGTTTCTTTAGCCTTGAGATTGAAAGTGGCTATCTTTTCTTTCATGTTTTTTGAATAATCATGCAGTCAAAACAATTTATTCATACCCAAAAACCATGCTTTTGCATCCTATGATTTCTTTATCTCTCCATCAAGGGTAGCTGTCTTTGCCTTCTTAAAATCATCTGGAAAGTATCCCATATCATTCCTCATGTAAGGATGATGACAATCACGATCATCATGCCTGTCAGAACCAGAGCTCGAATAATACCTATGTCCATCAAATCTCCTATCCAGAGTGTCGAATAACCTACCATATCTGATAATCTCATATCTATCTGACTTGTGTCTACTAGGAGACCTATTGCAATATGCCCCATTAATTCTTTCCTCATGTGCATGGTTCATCCTAAGTGGTCCCTATCGCTGCAAATATGAAAAAACTATGCAGTAGTATCGCATTAACCTCTTCTTGTTTATCTTGTACCTGAATGATTTTCACATTATCTGCTTTGCAACTCCTTATCTCTTCATTCAGGCTTCTTAATGTGTCTACCTAGTCGGAAGAGTACCCCACACCACATTGCCCATCTGATGCATAGGGAGATTCAATGTATTCTACCACAGTTCTAGCCATTTGATCTCTTTCTTGCAAAGCATACTATGCCAGCTAAACCAAATCATAATAAACGAATGTACCTTAGCATAATTCAGGGGGGATACCTTGTCTACAAGATCATAAAATTAGTGTGATACATGTGTAACATAATTATAAATGGATATAAGCATACATCGAATAAGGGTATCAACACATAAACATCATTCTAGCTATGGTCTAGTCATTAATGTAAGGCCATATCAACAATTCATGTTATGAGCTCATGCATGACAACAACCATTACTCCATTGCACACAATTCCACATGAAAATGTCAACATGTGTAGGAAATTCGTAATCAAGTATAGATACATATGAACGCATGTAGCCGAGCATAAGTGATCCACTCTTGTAACCAACCTACATGAATGATACATGTAATCAAAACATTCAAGAATGCACTTGAGATACAAGGATGTATTCAAGTGACATATAATAAACATGTAAGTGACATATAACCATATGAAACTAGTCATACACTTCCGATGATGCATCCCACAAAATCACATAATGTTCCTCATGACAATCTTACTACAATCATGATCAATATGATTCAATGCAAAAAGCACATGGAATGCAAGTTTAAGGGGCACACATGTAACTGACATGCATGCATGGCTCAAAACCTTCACCCAAGGAGAGCACAATCACGCTTTGATATGGATATTCAACACCTCTTCCTCCTAGCTCCACCCAAGCAATAAGCTAGCCAGGGCAAACATGTGATGAGAGAGGTCACTATAACGGATTCAATCTCCTTGGTAAATTAAGCAAATGGACTTGATGGAACACATCAAACAAACCCATCCACATAAGCAACAATACCTTTAGGAGACATGTCAGCTAGTTAGACATCCTTCCCCTAGGTCCCACTAATGTTTTAAGCCTTTTAACCCACGGTAACTCTCATTCTATAAGAAAGACAGTGACCAAGAACACAAAGTCACTCATATAGGCCTATGTGATCGTGACTGTTGACTTTTCTCAATGGACTTGTGTGAGGGACCCCAAGATTTGAGCCACTTTTCTAGCCCAGAATCCTAGCCTTTGCCCGAAACTTGCTACAATCTCCAAAATCAATCAAAAGCATGATAACAATGCTAATAAAACAAAATCATTGCTAGGACTAGGCCTGAGCATCCCTAATCGGGACTGGGATTCTGTCAAACAATTGGAATCAATGTAACCTATAGGTCTAGGATACAGGACAGAGCATAAATTACTGAAAGAACTTATGAAACAAAACCAGAAGGATCACCTCCTTCTCCATTGAACTATTGTACCATCAAGTAGGTCTTGCATCCATCCATTAAACAATTACAAGTAAATACATGAAATAACCATGACATGAACCAGTGATTTAACCATGCTTATAACCAACATGAAACGATATAAATATCATATATATGAAAACCATTAAATTACCATATAAACAAATGCAAAAGTAAGAGAAATTAGCTTTTATTAATCGTAGGAAAATCTGAAAGGGTTCATGACTTTCACGTACCACCCAACCATAGACATGGCTTAAACAAATATCTCTTTCAATGAATAATCCTTGTTCTAGATACCAAGCATGAATGTTAGATATCATAGAAAAACCAATCCAAGAAATACCAAGGGAATCCAAAGGTTAAAACACCTCCACCCTCATCAATCCATGATCACACCAAAACTTGTGCTCCAATCAAAATGGAATTGAACTTGGAATGCCATCTAGAATCCATCACTATCATTCAATAATTTTTGTCTACTTGTCTCTCAAGATTTAATTCAATCTAATTCTTAACCACTAGGCCCTAAGCCAAGACCAGTCTCTCGGGTTTTACCATAATCCAAACCCAGATCACTAGGCCCTAAACCAAGACTTCCCCCTCAGAACTTACCGTGTGTCCCACCAAAATCAGTCAAGGGATTCCTGGGCCTTCAGTAATGAATCTTAAGACTACCACTGCCCCGCATTCCAAAATCCATCTAGAAAACCAAAGATTAAAACTGAAGTAAACATCCCAACATCATGGCATCTAGAAAAAGGCAAGGAAATGCTGAAAACCATTGTCATAACTCATCAAAACCATTGCCATCAACAATAAGAGAACCATACACTAACATGTAAAGCCATGCATGTCCAAACCATCTAGGAAATAACACATGAAAAAGGTTACTTGCAAGTATTGCTACTGAAGCTTCCTAATCACGCTTTCCTTTCCTTCATCCTTGCTTTCTTTCCTTCCCCTTTGCTTGCTTTTCCTTCCTTGATCCAAAGCTAGAGTGCTCCAAGAAAACTCTAAGTGACCGAGAGTGAGAGAGAGATAAACAATAATGAGAGAACTCCAAACTTAAACTCACAAAAGGTTAGCCAAAGCTTGCCCATTGATCCTTAGAAGCCTTTTTATTAATGAGGCCTCTAATTTCTTAATTTTCCATTATTTTCCTTCATTTTCCTCCTCGCATGCAACATGTGACCTTTAACCTTACGTTTACCCTAATTTCCTTTATTTTCATAACTAAATGTGCCAAAAATTCCTTTATGCATTTTAATGCATTTTCCTTAGCCAAAACACACATCCAGTGATGCCCACTAGGATATATTTGCTCAACATTCAACTTGGAATAAGTTTCCCTTAACCATGGTCTTAATTTTTCTTTATTAACTTTTATTACATGAAATATTCTGTAGGGGTGTTACAGAAATGTTTAACCACTTTGTAGACCACATATACTTGTTTATCCATGTCTAGGTAGTTAAGATCTAAACCTTGTAGTTCAGTGCTCATGAAGGATATGCACCACTCATCACCACTAATATCCTTCTAGGTCAGCACAACAACTAGGGATGAAACTAAAGTGAAAGTTTACAAAATGAAATCATAGTTGAAGTCTAGGTTGTACAGAGAAGGGGCTTTTATAAAAGGATTTCTGGATATGGTGAAATTCTTCCTTCACTTCTTGATTCAATTTAAATCTTGTATCCTTATTTATCACGTTTTGTAATGGATTAACGATCTAAGAAAAATCAGAAATAAACTTGTGGAGGATGTTGATTTTACCCAAGAAAGATTGCATAACTTTCTTGCTACTAGGGAGCTATAATTGTGTGATAGCTTTCACACATTCGAGGACAGTAGTGATTCCACTTTTGGTTATGTTATGCCCAAGGAGGTTTCCTTCTGATACTACAAATATGATTTTCTAGTGGTTTAGTGAGATCCCATACTTTCAATAACATTCAAATATCTTCTTCAAAAGATAGAGGTGTCTAATCTCCTTTTTTAAAACACTGTGAGATCATTCAAATACACCACCATGCTTTGAGAAATCAACCCTTTGAAAGAGATGTCCATCACCCTCTAAAATTTGGCTCTATAAATAATAAGGCCAATGGGCATGCACCAAAATGAAAATTTTCCCTATTTCATTCTGAAAGTTGTGTTCAAATGATCTGGTTCAGCAACGATCGAGTAAGGAGAACACTTCAGAACTAGATACTGTCTAAAGAATTTGCTCCGTAGAGGGGACCTGATAATTATCTTTAACTAAAGCCTAGTTTAGATTCTGAAAGTTGATGCATGATTGAATCTAACCAGAATTCTTTTGTATAGGAACCAAATTCGAGATTGAAGTGGAATTCCTGACTTTGGAAATGATGCATGCATCCAACGGCTTCTTCAACTCCTTTTGAATAAGTATTTTGAACTTGGGGTGTAATTTTGTTACTTTCTATTGGAATTGTTTGACCCATTCCTTTATAGGTATAACATGTTGAATGATCTAGGTATCATACATATTCAAGTCATCATACGTCCAAGTAAACACATCACGATATTTTCTGAATAAGGTGACAAATGCTTGCCTCTCATAAGGTGAAAATCCAACACTCAAATTGATAAAATTGGGGTCAAATTTGGTTTTGAGATTGATTTTCTCATGTGAGAGTGTGGAACTTTGAGTCTTGGTATTTGGGGGTCCCAAAAATTGTTCTACAAATCAAATAACTTTTCCAATGTAACAACACCTTTGGCATGGGGTTTCCCTTAAGCTCATCAACTGCTTCTTGTAGGGCTTTGTCATGCTCTTCCTCATACATCATCGCATCCTTGAACACATCCGTGTTAGCCATAAAATCAACTATATCTTGATCATCATTGAAAATGGGTATATTAGTTATGTTATCTGGGACAACAAGTTTATAAAATATCTCAATAGAAAGACCATCTCTTAAGGTTGTAAACCTAGTTGCAGCATTAGCTAAAGTGTCAATAATGACATTATTGATCTTACGAACAAAATCAATACTAAAATATTTAAAAGAAGATATTAAGCACCATACCTCCTACTGATAAATTTTTAGATGTGGTGATAAACAATGAATAGTATTTTGTACCTGCGTCATGATGATTTTAGAATCACCAGTCACATTCAAACATTCAAATTTTAGGTCAATATATTTTTTGAGCCCAAGAATAAACATATCACACTCTATAATGTAGTTGGTGCACTGGAATTTAACATACAATAAATTAAAAACTTATTTTTTGGTGGGTCCATTATGGTATAGCCAACACCGACTCTGTCGTAGAGTCTTAGACTTGTCATAATATAAGGTCCTAATTTCATTACTAGTTACATCTATGTTGAATGTATTTGCATCCATAGTACAAGGTTCATTAGCATAAGCCGAATGGAAAGGAAGGAGTTCTAGCTGTGTGCTAGGTGGGATAGTTGATGGAAAATCTTCGTAGCACCCAATACTTATTTCTAGAAAGTGCATTCCCAAATCTTCCTGAGTGAAACTAATTAGCTCATTAGGGGCCTCCATACCAGTGACAATATGCTTCATATAAGGATTGTTGTTGACTTTGATGTGGTTTTTCTTACCTTTATAAAGTAGCCATAAGTGGGACCAACAGTTGCAAAGTATCCTTGGAGCTTTCTTGACTAGTCTCTCAAGAAACAACCCATATGCTTATGGAATGTCAACAACCACTATGTTAATGCATTAATGCACCCTAAAATCAAAAGACAACCTAATTATCACATTGTTTAATTCTCCCACTACATGGACTTGAGATCTACCCAATTAAATGATTTTGACATGCATATTCTCAAGTTGGATGTTCAACATTTGACAAACTAATAAACAAATCACATTAGTTGATGTGCCATAATCAACAAAACAATTATGTACGTTGTAGTTGAAGATCTCAAATGTTAGAAGGAATGGGGGGGTTGATCCTCTTGAAATTTCATTTGAAACATTAACAATGGATTGGAGGTTAATAAAGGTCTAGGATTGGCCAAGTGAGATAACCTTCAAGGATGAGGTAGTGAAGGCTTTAATAAATAATTCACACGAGCTAGCTATCTTGGCAAGCTCATACAATGAAATGTTGGCCCATGTCTTCTTCATATCTTCTATGATGTTGTACCCTAGGTCTGATGTTGCAATGCCTTCTATGGGATGCTTGTGGAATGGAAGGGGATTGCTAAGGCTTCAAAAATCAAGGATTTTCCCTTACCACTTACCAAAGTATATTTTGAGTTTGGCTAGATGAATTCTTGGGAGTTGATGTTGATAGTTGATTTGAGTTGTTCTGTGGAATGATCCTCCTCAACAATGCCTTCCTCTTCTCCTCAAGTTTCAGACTTGGTAGCAACCCCTTACTCCTAAGTTTATAGGTCTTTAGTGTCTTAAGGGTAGGGGTGTCTCCTATATTGGATTCTTGGATGGATTGGACAAAATCTAGTACAACGAAACTGCCATTCTCATCAGGGGGAGTGACATATTCCTCATGATTGTTACATTATTCCTCATCATATCCAATGGTCTAATCCTCAAGTACCTCGGTAACCATTGTAGTCATGTTTTGTATCCACTGCAGACACATATTTTTCTGAATGAGTGGCTTGGTGAAAGGTGCAGTAATTTTCCATACTTAGATCCTCTATGTTGAAATTCTCATTGGATGTTTGAGTTGAATTCATGGTGGTCTTCTTGTTCCTTCTAAATAAAGGTTTATCCGTTTTATTGCATGAGCATATCTTGCTAGTTTTCCTCTTCAATTCAGAGACTTCATTGGTTAATTTCTTCAAGGATTTGGATAAATTCCTAAAATCGAAAGGTTCCTTTTCCTTATCACTATAATTGTTAGTTAAGGCTTGGGGTTTTTATTTATCAACTTAGACTCTTCCTAGGTGTCATGCTCAAGTGATCCTATGGACAACAAATCCTTCTCTACATCAAGACCTTTAGCAAAAAATTTCAACTAAAGTAGATTTAGCTTATGACTTGACAGACACAACGATATTGCACAGTAGAACCTCGGTATAAGAATAGAAAATGATAGAATTTTCAAGAGCCGCATTTGTTGGGAACTTATTCAAAATGGTAGTGAATCATTGATTAAAGAATTTGAACTTCTTTCTCTTATGGCACTTTAAAGTGCTTGATTTGTTAAGAAGCATGGATGGTGTCTTATATTCAAAGAACTTCTTGAGAAATGTCTTTTGAAACTCATTGCAATTTTATATGGAAGCCAATAGAAAGGAGTGATACAATGTAGTGGATTTACTCAACAGGGTATATGTGAAAAGCCTAGAAGAAATATCATCATATCGCACCCTCACTATTTGAAAGGCTAAGAAAAGAATTAGTGATATGATCTTCAACCGTGGTTTCATTTTCAAGGTCAAACTTTGAAAGATGCTTCTCAGGGTGTTGAGGCATGTCATGAAGAGGACCTCAAATGCCTAAAAGGGACTGGGCCATCGAGGTTAAAGGTTGGAAATGGTTAGCTCTTGGTGGTGGTGGAAATATAACTTGGTTGGAATTACCTTTAATATCACTTTCAGTGCCCGACCTAGATCCTTCACTATTTTGAGCGGGTACCTAGAGTAACCCCCATATGTCCTAAATATATGAAGTTCGTGATGTTTCTGAAATTTCCCCAATTCCTCGGGAACATGAGTTGTCTCTCATTGCAAGGGGGATCTACATTGTAAAGTTATTTTGATTCCTAATATTCTTATCACCCCCTGAACTGTGAACCATCTTAGGGTTCACCCTCGGTCGTTGGTCATCTCCTTCGACATTCTTTGGTGGTGATTGTTTATTTCCTCTTATGTTCTCCAATCATGGTTGGTTATCACCCCTTATAATTTCCTGTCATGGTTGATTATCAACTTGTGAAATAGTACTCCTAGGGCCTTCTCTCTTAGAAAATGGGGGGCTCTCTAATCCTTCAATCGAGAGTCTTTCAACAACATTCACATAGTCATCCAAAATAATTACAATCAAATGTGATACCAAGCGAACCAAGACACGTTTAGGGGTATGGTGATGTTTGGAAGCGTGTGGGTTAGGGAGTGAACCTCTAGTGGGGGTGCACTTAAGGCCCTTAGAAAATTCTTTGGAAATAGGGCATAAATATCCCATCTAATCATACATGACTTCATAAATAATGGCTTCCTCTTCCGTCGGAGCATCCTCAAGTGGAGGGGTTGAGAATATACTATGTGAGGATCACCGAAAGGTGGACCAAAGGCGGGGTGAAGAGGTGTTTAAGGAGAAGCATGGTAAGGCTAGTTACTAGCTTGTTGGGAGGTTTCAGGGCAAGAACGGGCGTTAGTGCCAACCATCGGGCCTTCCTTCTAGAGACTAGAATATGTTGATGATGATGGATGCCACCAACATCTAGGGATCTCCTCAGTGCAGAATCCCAATAAGACTCTACACCATTTGATCTAGGTTTTACCAGGAATAGTGTCCACTCGGATGCTACTATTCCCACTAAGATTGGTAGCTATCTTAGAAACAACAAGTAAAGTCTACTTTCATTTTCCTTTATGAAAATAGATAAGAGTGGAACAAAGGAGACCAACCTTAGTCTTGCGCTTGATTTCCTTGTTTGATTCCTCTCCTTCCTGATAGAGCTTTACCGCTTCTTCTTCATCTGCCCAGCATCAAAGAGCACCTGTGGAATCACAACAACATACTATTATCAAAGAACAAAGATCTATATTCATAAATAACACATGATTAGATATGTGTTAACCATACAAATGCATATATAAGTAAACTTACAAGAATATGGAGGAAAACTTGAATATCTTTATTAAGATCAAAAGTAGCAAGAGGATTACAACCATGTGTTCTGACCTAGCATCATCCTCCAGCAAGAAAGCCCTTCTTCACCTCAAGTAAAGCTTAGATCACCCAACACTATGAATATACACCAGAAAACCAACAACACTTCTCTATAAGATACAAAATTCCAGCCTCTGGATCTCTGTGATGAGGGATCCATATATAGATGATTATAGAGAGGTGAGTCATCTTCTGGGATCTTGATTAGTGTCCTCTCTCTGATAGTTCTTTCTTCCACTTGGAGAATGATGATCTCTTACTCATCGTTGGTCAAAAAGAGAGAGGCAAGTGTCAGAGAGGAAGCTTGTGGAAGATTCCATGATCTTCCACCTCGCATTTTTGTCCCTGCCATTTGTCCATTCCTGACCATCGCACCCTACAAAGGATAAAATTAGTATGCATTGACTCTTGTACACTGGGAAGGTGATATGCATCACACCCTCTACATTGAGCTTTCAGTATGGTCTAGTTCTAAACATTTATGAGAAATTTTCAGTGGATAACTTCTGGGAGATGATGTAATCAGTTGACCTTGTTCATTTAGGCAGTGAAGCAACACTTTTAGGGACTTAGGAGCCCTGAGTTTATGTACATTTATGATTGGGGTTGAAGTGCCCAAAAATGTCTATAACAAACACGCAGAGATCGAAGGAGAATGAAATAAAAAAGGCATGAAACGTTGAAAAAACAACAGAAATCAAAGTTGAGGGAACCCTGAACATGAAACCTTCACAATGGGGTTCGAAGGGTAGCAAATTTTGTGAGAATATTCCATTTTGATGCTGTGATGAATCTAAACTATTCCCTCAGGTGAATGACTTTACACTCATTTCAAGCAAAATTCTGTAAGGACTGTAATGGTGCAGTATTTTTTTTGCATCTAAGCAACAAATTTTAGGGGTCATTGTAGAAACCTTCCTTTTCTATTAATTGTTGGTCACAATGTTCAAGACAAAAGTGCACCTTTTAGAAGTGGGTCATGTTTACAGTCAAAATTTTTAGGAGGAGATGGATCTAGAGGTGATGTGATTACAGTGATTTAAGTTATAAAATTTCAAGTCACTCGTAGGAATAGAGATATAATGATGTATTTTTTCATGCACTTGTGTTTCTTTTTTAATACAACAATGAAAAGAGTTGCATTCAGAAAATTCCAAAGGTACAGAATTGGGATAGAGTTCGATTCCTTAATTAGAAAAATTGCCTTTAAAAGGAGGAATGAAGGCACACATTTAATCATTGTTTTGGTCAGCACAAGTTGGTTAGACCAAGTAATCTAGAGCACAACTTTGTGCATGGATATTATGTGCTCAAGGCAAGTAGGTCCTTAGAAGGCTAGTGAGTTGGCTAAGTGTTGGCCAAATTCAACATAGGAAGTAGAGAGATAGATTGTATTTGTAGAGGAATTGCTTGGGTTGAAAAAACATTGTATTTTCTTCTCATATATTCTAGTTAATGAAATATAGATATATAAGTTTTTTAGCACTTGCTTTCCCCATAGAAATATTGTTTTATATGCGATGGATATTCTTCCTTTTCTTATTATTGTTTTCATCGATCAATTTCGGTTTCCACTGAAGATCTTGTCTTATGTTTTAGCATCCCATAAGTTGTTGAATCTACAACTAAAAATCTACATTAATGTCCCGATAAACGATAACTTCCTATTGAAGTTTGTTTGTGGGTGTTGGTAACCTTGTGGATAAAGGTTAACTGCTGGTGAGAGATATCGTAGATAATATGAAATGGGTTAAGCCACTATAATTTACATTTCATCGGGCTAAGAGGAGTTTGAAAAGTAGGATAGCCCATAGCAGGTGGCCTAGTTCCAAGAAAAAATTGATAAGGTTGGAAAGGTTAACTTTGGATTCACTGACTTATTGAAGCCTCGAAAATCGGGTCGACAACAAGGGGGATACCCACCCGGTCCGGACCTTGGTTAGCAGCTCCTTATCCGTTTGGTATAGCGGGTCCGACTGGGGATAACGGGACCAGTTCCCGATCTTGGGTGTGTGTGTCTGTGTATAGAGTTGAAACTATGCTTATCTGAGAGTATTTTAAAGATAATCTAAATCAGATTCTTTAACTGTACTCTATGCTATTGTATCTAATGAAAAACAACGAATCAAATCTATTCTAACCCGGGATTGTATCACTTCCATTATGCGATCTAAAAAGATTTCGAATAATAACTGGTAATAAAAATCATTCAGCTATCATAAGAAAAGAAACCATTTGAGATAAACTACTTTGCATAAGAAGTTAGGCAAAACAGTTGTGAATAGCATATCGCATAATAAGCCATTCATATGTCAGACATAAACAATATGACTCCACCATACAAAAGTGCCAAATGATAACCCATATATTCAGGCAGTAACATATAAACAGCGTTAAGTAACTCATTCACGTATGACCATTTCCATGAGAGGTAGTCGTCACTGACTAATTTCTCATGATTTTTGAATAGTTCACTTAGCACTCATTGCATCGGGTGATGCTCACAGGGGTGAAGAAGTGGAATTGAAACTAGTGAAATGTGGAGAACGAATCACATAGCATCAATCATCACTTCCGGGGCTTGCACCCGGTAACCAGGACTTCCCAGGAGGTCACCCATCCCAGAACTCCTCTGGCTCAAGCGCGCTTAACTGTGGAGTTTTTCCACAATCAAGCCCACTTAGCTTGCTACCCCATTTGCAAAACCTTAGCAAGTATTGTGCCTCATGAACCATTCAAGTAGAGATCCCTTGACTCTTTTTCAATTTAAGTATGGGGGATTACGCAGTGCATTATATTAGATATCATTTTGGGATTCAACTGCGTTAAGTAAGTCATTCACGTATGACCATTTCCATGAGAGGTAGTCGTAACTGACTAATTTCTCATGATTTTTGAATAGTTCACTTAGCACTCATTGCATCGGGTGATGCTCACAGGGGTGAAGAAGTGGGATTGAAACTAGTGAAATGTGGAGAACGAATCACATAGCATCAATCATCACTTCCGGGGCTTGCACCCGGTAACCAGGACTTCCCAGGAGGTCACCCATCCCAGAACTCCTCTGGCTCAAGCGCGCTTAAACATAATGCACTGCGTAAACCCCCATACTTAAACATATAAACAACTGAAACTGTAAGTTACTTAAAGAGTATAAGCAGACATTGCCAAGAGATAAAAGTACCATTTATGACTAGTTCTACCCATAAGCCTCAAGCAAAACAATCTATTTCTACTTGTTCTAAAATATACCAAGAGCACAGAAGTGCAACATCAGTAGCAGATATCAAAATGCAAGTAAAGATAAATTTCGATCCATCCATTCATCAAAACCTCCTCTGAGGGTGCAGAAGTGCATGTCCTGAGGATAAGTTTTTGACAAATCTCTGGACCCTTCTCTAAATGCATGAGAAGGGTTAAAATACTACTTCCTAAATCTAATAATAGTGTTTTTACAAAATTGTAGGATACGAATCTCAAATGACCACCCTTTTTCTAATATAAACAAAAAGAAACAACAAACTACTAAAAATAAGTTATTTCTGGATCTGGTCTTTGAAATTCCAAGTGTTCAGTATGGATTTGAGAAGAGTCGGTTGGCCGACTTCTGCCCTGAGCTGGGCTGCGAAAACAGAATCTATGAGAGCTGGCACTACTTTCTCTACTGAGTTTGTGATGCATTTCACAGTCGTCCATTGACTGTGTGGCTTAACTAAGTATGCCCAATAGCACTCCCAATTCAACCTGTTCAAAGCTTGGATCACCTTTCCCTTTTCCTGCGCTCTCTCTTTACATTCTGCCTCTATTTATGACTTGTTTGGTAGGTATCCTCGGGTGGTTTCTATGATTAAGTTGGCTCTGTGTAAATTTTCATTTACACAGTCTATAAGAACACTAGCCTGTGTCGCCGCTGCCTCTGCCGCCTGTTCTGCCTGCTTGATTTGATCGTCCCATTTGTTGAAGAGAAATTCTTTATGGCTTTCGTTTATTCTGGGCGCATTTGCTCTCTTCGCTTCCTCTCCATTCTGCCAAGCTATATACTCTGTCACTCGTCTGTCGACCTGGTCGTAGTCACTTCAGAGGTCTGTCACTTGATTGGTGAGTTTGTCACTCAGCTCGCAATAGTGACTCCACTTCGATATTTTTCGTCCCAACTCTTCCTGTTGCTGCAGAAGTTGCTCATTTAAACTAGTAGACTCTGAAACGAATTCGGAAAGCTTGGGCTCGTCCTTATGTATTTCTTGTAAAGCGTGCAGCTGCTCTCCTTTTTCGTCCAGGCTTTTCTGATAGCTTATCTGCATTTGCTGAAAATGTTCTTGTAGTTTCTCAAGTTGTTTGGATGCTTTATTGCTGGCATTGGCCTGTTGCAGCTGTTGTTGTAGTAGCTGTATATGGTTTTCTTGTTCCCTTAATAGTTGCTGAACTTCAGACGCCTTGTCGATAGTCGCAGAAGCGTATGCTCCTGCAATTTGAGACAATTACGTGAGATTTTCCGTCGGGTTGCTGTTAGGGTCTTTCCATAAGACGTCTAAATGTTCAGTGTTCTGTGACAACGTATTCTCCAGATTTCTCTTCTTTCTTTGTCTCCTCACCACTGCTTTATGTTGAGGACTATAGAACACGTCCAGTGGGGGAATTTCCTCTACACTAAGTAGGATTTCAGGAGGCGGAGCGGTTTGACACTACCAACCACAGTTGAAACCATTTCCTGTATTACTTGCACATTGCTTACCGGCATTCTTGGGATTTTCCCTTCCGAGCTGATTAGCTCGTTGAAGTTTTCCCACTCTTTATCGAGCTGTGTCGTGACAGGCGACGATGTAGTGACGGGAGGAGGGACATTTCTTGGTGAGGAAGCGATAACTTGCAGTTGCGACATGGCACTTGACTGGGCAGTATCCCCGGCTGCTTCTCCGACTTTCCCTTGGTCGCTCGCAGACTTTTTAGAGCGTTCGGGTGTTCCTTGAACAACATCAGGTTTGGATTTGGAAGAACTGGAATTTCCGCTGAGGCTGACACTTGGAGTAGGCTCTCTGGCGAGCGGCTGCAACTTTTCTAGAGGAATGTTGGCTAGCCTTCTTTCTCTGAATAACAAAAATCTTTCGAGGTCATCTGGGGACAACCTCGACTTAGCTTCTCGCAAAACTTCCTGAAATGAACTTTTATTTTGAAACAAGTCATCAAATAAATCTTTCTTTCGAGTGAACACTTTTATTCTGACACTTATAGTGAAATAATGGGCAACGTTATTTAGGTCAAAAGATCGAGCGGGGAATTTAAATAGTTGTAGGGACGTCGCATTCCCTACTTTGGCAAAAGCATGTCCTACATCAAATAATGAGAAGGCCCCACAAGCTACAGGAAACTGAGGCCATATGGCCTTCTTCTTGTCTTTTAACTCTTTGGTTAGGCCGCCTTCCGAGCAAGTCTGATAGGCAATTTCCTTAGCCAAAAGCTTGTCGGGGACATACAGAGGTAGGACATGAGGAGGTACAGTGCTCCCAAACACTCTGATATAAGTGAACCATTCTTCCTCGAACCATCTTGCGACGGGGATGATGTCTATTTGTGCTTCGGGTGAGCACCTCGGGGGTTCTTCACCACACATCATCCTATATAGGGGTAAAATGAGCCCATGGAAAATCTGATAGAAGTGAGGGGAAAACTATGAATCCCATAGTACTTTGTGGTAAACATGAATAGGCAACGGGTCTTGGGTAGTCCATTTCCAACCCATAGTTGGAAATTTAGATACATAGCAAATAGAATCCATAATGTAAGCAGATAGATAAAACGGAGGGTATGCCCTTTGTGATGAGGATCTCTTAAAACGGTAATTCATGATAGCAGTGAACAAATCATTAGAACATATTTTGGCCCAATCCACGAGATCGGCATTTGTGGCGGCTTCTATGAGTGGTAGCCATTCAGCTGAAAATTTATTTATGTATGGCATCCCAAACAGCCTGCAGAGCATGGCTGTAGCAAAACAATATGGAGAGGTGAGAGAACTTGTGCTATACTTACCATTTTTATCCTTTTTTAGCGACTCCTCTCTTCATGTCCATTCTTTAGTGGTTTTTGCCAGGTTTGGGTTCTCTGCTGCAAATTTCTAGACAAATTGCGTGTTGTAGGTCGTCTGAGGCTCCGGAAGATGGTACATAAGCTTTAGGTCTTGCGCGGCGAATGATCCTATGAGCCCATGCCCTGGAGCCTTGAATTGTCTGCCTTGCAACTCTGCATTGTCGAGTATCCATTTGATCATATCTGTATACACAATATCTTGGGTCTAGCTGCTATTCGATGGAGAAATGAACAAGCCAAGTCTTCTAAGGATGCCTCGGAAGAGTTTGCCAATCCCGCGGCTCTATCGACCTTGATTACTCTGGGGTTTTCCTCGTCCAGTAGCCTATACATGCCTTCCCAGGTTGAAATTCCTACGTCCCTGTTGCATGCAGTGTCTGTGTACAAGGGCACCATCTCTTTTGCCTTTTCCTTTGCCTCGGAGCCTTGGGCATTATTCTTCTTTCGCATTTGCTTCTGCGTTCGGCTTTTGAATGTTCTTATCTCCTAGTTCCTACAGATTACAAGCGAGGTGGAAATGACTGATTGAGAAAGATGATGGGAGGGTTTTAAATGCAAACGATATACTAAATATGCCACCTTACGTGAAACAATTCTTCAGCAAAGCACGCATCTTTATTTCATTAAATAACTTACAACTAACCCACTTACTATCATTAAAAGTGCATGATTTGAAGTCAAATTATGGTAAGTGGTCTATCTTCGAATAGCGTGCCTGAAAGATTTGTGGTTAAATGATTCATGATTCGCTTTATGCTCTATCAAATATCGTGCTGTCGCAAGGTGCACTTATCGCAAATCGCTAGATCACAGAATGTGTCATCGCGACGATCGCAATATCGCAGGTCGCAACGTCGCAGGTCGCAGGAGTTTGATGTTTGTTGAGTATTTCCATTTCATTTCTGCGATGTGCGGTCATTGCGATTGGCGTTATCACAGATCGGGAGATTTTGAGGTTTCTCCATATGGACACTACTCATTGCGACGCGACGGTAGGCTTAACGTTGGGGGGCCTTGCGCATTAATGCAATTTCTTAAAGACCTTTTCCCCATCATAGACTTAGGTGAAAATATTTGAAAGACTGCTTTTAAGCCTGTGATGGTATCTTTATTTTGAAGAAGGAAAATTTGATTTTTTCTCAAAATTATACTAGGGGTCCCCTATTCATTTAGTATTTTGGGTAAATACTAAATGAAAAATCGGGGGTTGTTGCTGGCCACAACAATTGGCAATTCACTTGGGAGAACCAGTTATCTCTGACTTTCTTTTGACGTTTTTCAAACTTCTAAAAATAATAAAAATTTTCTCAGAAAGCTTTAAATTTTATTATAGAAAGATAAAAATATTATTCTTCAAACTATCAATGATATTTTGTTTCAAATCCTTTCCATTTACTTGTATTCTCAGCTTGTTTTCGCATTTACATCAGCCCTTACTTGGTCTTGAATAAAAATTAAGATAAAGACTTCTTTGTATAGCAGTCCTTTTCAAATATGCTTCTTTGTCGCAGGTAGAGCCTCTGCTGCCAGCAGGCGTCCATAGCCTCGACAGGGTTACCTATTAACCAGTAATGATCCTTTATCCTGCCTAAGAGTTTACAACTATTCAGAGAAAAACCCATTTTGACACTTTTTCTTTTTTTATTCTCTAAAGAACTATGTCTTGGTTTGGTGGCCAAATTACGACACAGTCATTCACTAGATTTATACCTTTCCTAAACAAGCTGGCTCGTGATGAGGCCCCTGTCTTTTGATTGCAACAATCTTAAGTCGTTGCCCTGTTTTGATGGACAGTTTTGGCAAAGTCAGTAAGTTATAATATCTGTGATGATGATAAGTCGACTCGTGATGAGACCTCTTATTCTTTGAGATATAGTGTTTTCATTGGATTGCTTCCTTGAATGCTGTGATTTCCTTTGGTATGGAGGAAGTCAATTTTCTTTCCTTAAGAAATTTCTGGATGACAATAATAATGCTTCTTTGGTAATCGCTGTTTCTAAAGAGACTCCTCATCTTGTCATTGATGCCTTTCATTGTACTGACGTAAAACAATTACTTCGCTGAGATTATTTTCTTCAGTTTTTTGGAGTTGAAACTAATATCATATCTGGATTAAAGTTCTATTGATAATAAATATCAAGTTTCAAAGAAAAATATTTGTCATTCATAGAAGCAGAAGTTCAAAATCCTGATAGAGAAAAAGGTGCCTCTTCGTAAACGTCGAATGCTGTTTAACCAAAGAAAACTTTATTCATGGGAAAAACCTAAAGAAGTGAGAGGCAGACATTCCCTAAGGTCGGGTAGACAATAGGGATGATCTTATTTCCTTATTTCGACTATCAACTACTCAAGCATAAACCTAACTACTTAACTAAACTACTCCTACTCCTACTCTAATTTTACACAAAAATTGACTAGGTGAAATGATATTTCCAATGGAGCCACTTTCTCATTTTTACTCCTATACGTATGCAGCTTTCCAACGTTGGTGTTGAGAACAGAATTTTCTTTGGGATGTTAACGTTGGATACAGAATAAGAATGCATAATCCCAGTTGGAATTTTGTCCGAAATTTCTTTCTCACAAAATCTTCCTTCCAACTGAGTATCTATTGGGTCATAAAAGTAAAGATGAATTTCTGTTGTATCTTGATGATCTTGTAATGAAGGAAGTTCTATACTTCCTTAACATAGCTTATATTTCCGCAATGAAAGCTCTTCTTTTGGGTTGTCTTTGATAACATGTTGGTTATACCGGAATAATCTATCAAAAAACTGAAAATTTAAAACGCAATCTGATTTTGTACAAGGTGAGTGTAAGTGGGAATAATAATAAAAAAGGTTTTTTGTACAAATAAAATTACAGTACAACTGGGATAAGTTTGTAAAATCTTGCTGTTCACAAGAACTGGCCAGGTCATGTGAAACAGAAGATAGACTATGATTATGAATAGGCATGGGGGTATCTTCAAGGTATGAGTCATAGATTGGGAGATCGTCTTGGTCAGCAAAATCAGGTGAATGATCTTTGGCCTCAAAATGAGGATTGAATGATATGTTTTCCAAATTAGAATATCTCTCATTTTTAGGGCTTTGATGAGTTACTTGAGATAAATCGATAACATCATCGTTGGCAAAGTAACCATCATAACTGATTTTACCAGTTTCCCTAGATTCTTCCTTTTGGTCATATAATTTCAGACGAGGAAATTCAAGTGTTCCTTCCTTGGAAACAATCAAGGGATGTTCTATAGCTATCTCTTTATGTTGAAAATCTAACGATGACTTATTTGACTTATCCTCTATGTTTTTTGAAATATCTTTAATGTTGAGAGGGGAAAAGTTATCATCATTAAAAACATCAGGGTAAAGAGAGAAGTGTGATTCTGAAGCAACGTGTTTAAGATTATCATCATAGAAACATATCCGTTCATCAGATTCAATATGGACATCGAGTTTCAGATCATACCTTTGTGTGTTGATACTTCCTGAAAGAAAAATAGTTTGTTGTTCTGACCTTGGCATCTGCATCTGTTGATTTGCAACGAGATCATCTGACTTCATATCAAATTCATCTCCTAGTTCCAAGGCAAGTTTCCCTCCATCGTCTTCACTTTTGTCTTCTTGTATTAGAGTATGGATAACTCCTAGGCTCTGAGGGATTCTTTCATTATGAGAGATTTGCATATTGAAATTGGAATTTTCGTTCATATTAGAAAGAAAAGAGACAAAACTTGGACTAATTTCTGCTTGATCAGATATAGGAGGTAGGGAAGGTTCAACATAATCTAAAGATTCTTCATCTATGAGTTCAGTTTATGTATCGTATTTTAGACGATCAAAATGAAATCGCATATTAAAATCTCTAATAGACTCATCGTTTTCTCTGAGATGATCAATTTCATTGTATACCTGGTCATAGTCATAACAATCAAATTCTAGAATAAAAATCTTGGTGAATTGATCCCAGCTGTGGATCGATGCAACTCGGAGGTTTCTGCACCATTTTCTAGCTTCCGCCGTGAGTGTAAGAGTAAAAATCCTGCATAGAATGCCTTCATCAATTCTTGGAATATCAAAACTTGAAATTCTTTGAATAAATTGAAGGGCATGATTAAAAGTAGAAGAGTTATCCTTACCATTGAATTTTACCTGAGACAAGAGTCTTACCACTTCAAGTGGAGTGTTGGAAGAGGTAGGAACTTGGATGCAACTCCAAATGGGAAGTCTGTGAGCGACCATCCAGATTTAAATGTTACGATTTGAAGATCATTCCAACAGACACTATGTTCAGGCCCTCCTTCTAGCGCCAAATATGTTGAAGCCCCGAAAATCGGGTCGACAACAAGGGGGATACCCACCCAGTCCGGACCTTGGTTAGTAGCTCCTTATCCGTTTGGTATAGCGGGTCCGACTGGGGATAACGGGACAAGTTTCCCGATCTTGGGTGTGTGTGTGTGTGTATAGAGTTGAAACTATGCTGATCTGAGAGTATTTTAAAGCTAATCTAAATCAGATTCTTTAACTTTACTCTATGCTATTGTATCTAATGAAAAACAACGAATCAAATCTATTCTAACCCGGGATTGTATATCTTCCAGTATGCGATCTAAAAAGATTTCGAATAATAACTGGTAATAAATATCATTCAACTATCATAAGAAAAGAAACCATTTGAGATAAACTAATTTGCATAAGAAGTTAGGCAAAACAGTTGTGAACATCATATCGCATAGTAAGCCATTCATATGTCACACATAAACAATATGACTCCGCCGTACAAAAGTGCCAAATGATAACCCATATATTCAGGCAGTAACATATAAACAACTGAAACTGTAAATTACTTAAAGAGTATAAGCAGACATTGCCAAGAGATAAAAGTACCATTTATGACTAGTTCTACCCATAAGCCTCAAGCAAAACAATCTATTTCTACTTGCTCTAAAATCTACCAAGAGTACAGAAGTGCAACATTAGTAGCAGATATCAAAATGCAAGTAAAGATAAATTTCGATCCATCCATTCATCAAAACCTCCTCTGAGGATGCAGAAGTGCATGTTCTGAGGATAAGTTTTTGACAAATCTCCGGACCCTTCTCTAAATGCCTGAGAAGGGTTAAAATACTACTTCCTAAATCTAATAATAGTGTTTTTACAAAATTGTAGGATACGGCTCTCAAATGACTGCCCTTTTTCTAATCTAAACAAAAAGAAACAACAAACTACTAAAAATAAGTTATTTCCGGATCTGGTCTTTGAAATTGCAAGTGTTCAACATGGATTTGAGAAGAGTTGGTTGGCCGACTTTTGCACTGAGTTGGGCTATGAAAACGGAATCTATGAGAGCTGGCACTACTTTCTCTGCTGAGTTTGTGATGCATTTCACAGTCATCCATTGACTGTGTGGCTTAACTAAGTATGCCCAATAGCACTCCCAATTAAACCTGTTCAAAGCTTGGATCGCCTTTCCCTTTTCCTGCGCTCTCTCTTCCATTCTGCCTCTATTTATGACTTGTTTGGTAGGTATCCTGGGGTGGTTTCTGTGATTAAGTTGGCTCTGTGTAAATTTCCATTTACAGAGTCTATAAGAACACTAGCCTGTGTCGCCGCTGCCTCTGCCGCCTGTTCTGCCTGCTTGATTTGATCGTCGCATTTGTTGAAGAGCAATTCTTTATGGCATTCATTTATTCTGGGTGCATTTGCTCTCTTCGCTTCCTCTCCATTCTGCCAAGCTATATACTCTGTCACTCGTCTGTCGACCTGGTCGTAGTCACTTCGCAGGTCTGTCACTTGATTGGTGAGTTTGTCGCTCAGCTCACAATAGTGACTCCACTGCGATATTTTTCGTCCCAACTCTTCCTGTTGCTGCAGAAGTTGCTCATTTAAACTACTAGACTCTAAAACTAATTCGGAAAGCTTGGGCTCGTCCTTATGTATTTCTTGTAAAGCGTGTAACTGCTCTCCTTTTTCATCTAGGCTTTTCTGATAGCTTATCTGCATTTGCTGAGAATCTTCTTGTAGTTTCTCAAGTTGTTTGGACGCTTCATTGCTGGCATTGACCTGTTGCAGCTGTTGTTGCAGTAGCTATATATGGTTTTCTTACTCCCTTAATAGTTGCTGAACTTCAGACGCCTTGTCGATAGTCACAGAAGTGTATGCTCCTGCAATTTGAGACAATTTCGTGAGATTTTCTATCGGGTTGCTGTTAGGGTCTTTCCATAAGACGTCTAAATGATCGGCGTTCTGTGATAGCGTATTCTCCAGCTTTCTCTTCTTTCTTTGTCTCCTCACCACTGCTTTATGTTGAGTACTATAGAACACGTCCAGTGGGGGAATTTCCTCTACACTAAGTAGGAGTTCAGGAGGCGGAGCGATTTGATTTTGTTCTGCTTCTGAGACACTACCGACCGCGGTTGAAACCATTTCCTGTGTTACTTGCACATTGCTTACAGGCGTTCTTGGGATTTGCCCTTCCGGGCTGATTAGCTTGTTGAAGTTTTCCCACTCTTTATCGAGCTGTGTTGTGACGGGCGATGATGTAGTGATGGGAGGAGGGACACTTCTTGGTGAGGAAGCGATAACTTGTAGTTGCAACATGGCACTTGACTAGGTAGTATCCCTGGCTGCTTCTCTGACTTTCCCTTGGTCGATCACAGAATTTTTAGAGCGTTCGGGTGTTCCTTGAACAACGTCAGATCTGGATTTGGAAGAACTAGAGTTTCCGCTGAGGCTGACACTTGGAGTAGGCTCTCTGGCGAGCGGCTGCAACTTTTCTAGAGGAATGCTGGCTAGTTTTCTTTCTCTGAATAACAAAAATCTTTCGAGGTCATCTGGGGACAACCTCGACTTAACTTCTCGCAAAACTTCCTGAAATGAACTTTTATTTTGAAACAAGTCATCAAATAAATCTTTCTTTTCGGTGAACACTTTTATTCTGACACTTATAGTGAAATCATGGGAAACGTTATTTAGGTCAAAAGATCGAGCGGGGAATTTAAATAGTTGTAGGGACGTCACATTCCCTACTTCAGAAAAAGCATGTCCTACATCAAATAATGAGAAGGCCCCACAAGCTACAGGAAACTGAGGCCATATGGCCTTCCTCTTGTCTTTTAACTCTTTGGTTAGGCTGCCTTCCGAGCAAGTCTGATAGGCAATTTCCCTATCAGAAAGCTTGTCGGGGACATACAGAGGTAGGACATGTGGAGGTACAGTGCTCCCAAACACTTTGATATAAGTGAACCATTCTTCCCTGAACCATCTTGCGACGAGGATGATGTCTATTTGCACTTGAAGTGAGCACCTCGGGGGTTCTTCACCTTACATCATCCTATATAAGGGTAAAATGAGCCCATGGCAAATCTGATAGAAGTGAGGGGCAAACTGTGAATCCCATAGTACTTTGTGGTAAACATGAATAGGCGACGGGTCTTGGGTAGTCCATTTCCAACCCATAGTTGGAAATTTAGATACATAGCAAATAGAATCCATAATGTAAGCAGATAGATAAAACGGAGGGTAGACCCTTTGTGACGAGGATCTCTTAGAACGATAATTCATGACAACAGTGAACAAATCATCAAAACATATTTTGGCCCAATCCACGAGATCGGCATTTGTGGCGGCTTCCATGAGTGGTAGCCATTCAGCTGAAAATTTATTTATGTCTATCATCCCAAACAGCCTGCAGAGCATGGCTGCAGCAAAACAATACGAAGAGGCGAGAGAACTTGTGCTATACTTACTATTTTTATCCTTTTTTAGCGGCTCCTCTCTTCTGGTCCATTCTTTAGTGGTTTCTGCAAGGTTTTGGTTCTCTGCTGCAAATTTCTGGACAAATTGTGTGTTGTAGGTCGTCTGAGGCTCTAGAAGATGGTACATAAGCTTTAGGTCTTGCGCGGCGAATGATCCTATGAGCCCATGCCCTGGAGCCTTGAATTGTCGGCCTTACAACTCTGCATTGTCGAGTATCCATTTGATCATATCTGTATAAGGCAATATCTTGGGTCTAGCTACTATTCGATGGAGAAATGAACAAGCCAAGTCTTCTAAGGATGCCTCAGAAGAGTTTTGTGATCCTGCGGCGCTATCGACCTTCATTACTCTGGGGTTTTCCTCCTCCAGCAGCCTATACATGCCTTCCCAGGTTGAAATTCCGGCGTCCCTGTTGCATGCAGTGTCTGTGTACAAGGGCGCCATCTCTTTTGCGTTTTCCTTTGCCTCGGAGCCTTGGGCATTATTCTTCTTTCCCATTTGCTTCTGAGTTCGGCTTTTGAATGTTCCTATCTCCTAGTTCCTACAGATTACAAGCGAGGTGGAAATGACTGATTGAGAAAGATGATGGGAGGGTTTTAAATGCAAACGATATACTAAATATGCCACCTTATGTGAAACAATTCTTCAGCAAAGCACACGTCTTTATTTCATTAAATAACTGACAACTAACCCACTTACTATCATTAAAAGCACATGATTTGAAGTCAGATTATGGTAAGTGGTCTATCTTTGAACGACGTGCCTAAAATATTTGCGGTTAAATGATTCATGATTCACTTTATGCTCTATTGAAGATCGTGCCGTCGCAAGGCGCGCTTATCGCAAATCGCCAGATCGCAGAATGTGTCATCGCAGCGATCGCAATATCACAGGTCACAACGTTGCAGGTCGCAGGAGTTTGATGTTTGTTAAGTATTGCCATTTCATTTCTGCGATGTGCGGTCATTGCAATCGGCGTTATCGCAGATCGGGAGACTTTGAGGTTTTTCCATATGGACACTACTTATTGCGACGCGACGGTAGGCTTAACGTTGGGGGGCCTTGCGCAATAATGCAATTTCTTGAAGACCTTTTCCCCATCGTAGACTTAGGTGAAAATATTTGAAAGACTGCTTTTAAGCCTGCGATGGTATCTTTATTTTGAAGAAGGAAAATTTGATTTTTTCTCAAAATTATACTAGGGGTCCCCTATTCATTTAGTATTTTGGGTAAATACTAAATGAAAAAAGGGGGGGTTGTTCTTGGCCACAACATGACTTTGGTAAGGTGTTTGTGGTATGTTTGTTGTTTAGCCAATATGGATTTATGGTATACGTTGAAAAGGTTGTCCAAATTGAATTCGCATCATTCCTAGACGAGGCTGGCTATTTTGTACTTGTGGAATGTCTTGAACAAGTTGGCCAATGTGTACATGTTGTATAGATTGAGAAAGTGGGTAAGGTGAGGTTTGTAATACACCCTAGACACATTGGGTAGAAATTATTTGAAAAGTCCCTTTCACTATTTCACTAATTTGTACATGAGATATAGTCTAAACAGGTTGAATTGTTTGAAATGTATATTCGACAAGTTGACAAGTAGGAACTTGAGGCATAGCCTGGACAGGTTGAGAGGTTGGAACTTGAGTTAAGACATAACTAGGTTGACCAGACACAAGAATGCTAGAATTCCAAGGAGTGGTAATGATTCCTAAAAATAGAGAAATAGTAGGAAGATGACTTGTGTTAGGCATAGCACCAACTTATAACATATGATCAACTGGTGAGGAAATTCCATCAACATGCTTCTCCCTAACTCAAGGATAAGGAGTGAAAGTAGACTACTACCCCCCAATAATAGGGTATCTAATATAAGGTGGGGTGGCTTGTTTTGGGTGTCTTAATACACTAAGAAACACACCATAATATTGATCCAAAGTATTTTAGGGTGAAACAGGTGGAATAGGTAGTGGGGTGATCAATAAAGATAAACTAGATGGTATTCCAAATGATGAAGGTAAAGGAGAAGTCCAAGGACTAGTAGACACAATAGAAAAGGTTCCTAACATCGAGTAGTACCTAGGTGGCACTAATGTACCACTATATAGGTGAGCTCTAGTGAATTGATAAACATAGAAGTCGTTGTAACTTCAGTAGATTCACTCATAATGGAAGATATAGGCTGGGTGATTGTCATTGATTTTGTCACAGCTAGAATTATCAAAGGAGTGCATTGATGAGTTTGTCGAGGGGGGTTAAGAAATAAATTAAATCAAAGAGTTCGATGTAAAGGAGCTTGTATTTGAGTATCAAGGCTAACCAAATGAAAATCTTGATAGTGAGGAGTTACTATAATGTGAACATGAGTTTCAGGTTGAGAAGGCTATTCCTCAATAATATCATCTCTACATATGTGGATGGTGCTAGACCCAACAACATGTCAGGGGATATCCCTAGGAAGAAGTGCCAACTAGACCTCAGACTGTTTGGTGTAGGATTCCCAATAGTGTGTCATACGGTATCACCTTGACAACAGTTTCACATGGAACTAAGTAAGATGTCTCTATTGGTAGAAAGGGTGTGAGATATGCAACAATTCAAGGAAGGTCCATGAGTGGTTCTAACACATGGGGGGTGAGGTGAGTGTGCCCCTTGGAAACCTATGAAAGAATGGAGTTAAGAAGGGAACACACGAGCAAAGATACATCACAACATGGAAGGAAATTAAGCTAGCAATCCAAAGTGACGGCTAAAACAACTTCACATTTTAGTAAAATTCATACATACATATATAGAAAATAGATACAAATGCATGTGTAAGCAAATAGATACACATATCATTTAGATTAAACAAGATATCTGAAATACAATATGACATATGCATGAAATGTGTTGGCTCTGTTATATTAAGAAGTGTAAGTTCCAGTCAGACAATACAACCATGACTAACCACTAGTTCCGACAGCTAAACATTATAGTAACTTTTGCCTACTTGTCCAAAGAGATATGCTATTTCTGCACAGTGGAGAAGCCAAGGCTCATTACAATACTCTCCAAGCTTTCTTTAAGATATTCCTATTGGAAGCTTGGCTAACCAAAAGGCTCTATAATGAGTTATGAGAGACTATATATATCAAAAGGTGGGGTGACCCTTGACATTCCCCCTTCTGATAGTTCATCTACCCTCATGACTCTTCATCTACGCTTTAACTGTTACATCCAACTATCGACACTAGAGCTTCCACTTGATAAGACATTACATGCAATCTACACATGTAGCCATCTGATACAAAATATTCTTGAGCAATCCATGCAAGACATCAATATGAATCAAACAACTGTGGGAAGACTAGCTCTTTGACATCCCAATGGTGGACAACAATAGCGAACGGATGCCAAGCTTGGTGTAATAGTCTCGAAATAACAACACATAATTAATTAGATTAATCAAGTAATTTATAATCAACATGCAATTATCAACTAATCAACATCAATGTTCAAAACTATGAGTAGAGACACTTACTTGTGATTTGAGTTGAAGTCTGCTAACTGCAACAATGTTTTGGGGAAAACTCTCCACCCAATCATAGGCTCAATTCTGCAAAATATTTCTACAACTGGCCACCTCCGAGCCCTCAATCAACGTATTACTATGAGGGAACCCTTTGTCTTAGAATGCTATTCTCCCAAGAGAATGAATGATAGAATCTTGGAATGATGGAATGCCTCCCATCTTCCTCACCATCTAATAAATAGAGCAAACATTGGAAGGGGAACCACATGCACACACTCCATGTGTCTTCATGCAACTTTATTGCTTTCTTGTTTTATTTCTTTTTTATAGCTTTACTGGTTTTTTACTGTTTTCTTGTTTTATTTCTATTTATATTTATTTATAGCTTTAGTATGGTTATTTATTATTTACTACTATTTTTATTTTTATTATTTCTTTATTCATTGTTTATTAATTATTTTCTTGTAGTTTTTTAGTATTCTTATTCTTATTCTTTATTATTTATATTAAGGGATTTATTATTTATTATTTATTATTAAGTGACATTACATACTCTCCCACTTTAAGGAACTTTGTCCCGAAGTTAAGTTGAATTATTTAACATTTTATTTTGTTATTTATTACTTCATGTTGCCGACACCCTCTGTTGAACTAGTATAACGAGCAGGCATTGAGTGTTTCACAACACCTAGGAAATCCCAAGGAATCTCTATCCATTTTCCCACTTTTAGAACCAGCATAAGCCTCCCTGGTCTATATCCTAGTCCAAGGCTAGCCCCAAGGCTTGAGCCCGACTCATACCTCATCTGCCCCAAGGCAGGCATCTGGTACAGTACTCAATGACTTCGGGCATCTTGTAAGGCTGGCCCACTGCCTCCACAACTACTAAGGTGCACAGCCCCAGGTATCAAAGTCCTTACACTCGCACCAGACTTCGGCATCCCAATCCAATAGCAGGTGCCTAGCCTAGAACATCAAGCACTTGGCCTCCTCAAGATGGTCCCATAGCCCTTCAAGAGCTATCCATCAAGAGCTATATAAGACAAAGGAACCACTGGCATATGTAGTGTTGATTGAGTTTGTCCCTAGCCCATATGGTGTTACTTATTCTCCCTCATGTGTATGGGCTCACATGAGATCATCAAATAAACTAGCCCTCTCGGCCCATTTGTGAAGTCCTTTAAATCATCACACCTCAAGATGCAACCAATGCATCAGCTATACCATCATAGTATCATAGAAAATAATCCACATGCCAAGTCTTGCATGTCATCATTTAACATTCATCATTAATTAGTTGTAAGGGATTAATGATTATATTAACAATTAATCAAAACAAATAATTAGAATAATTAATAAACAAAAGTAATTAAATAAAATAAAAATAAATAAAAAATTAAAGTAATAATTCATAGGCCGGCTTATACATAAAAATTTCTAGGTTTTGTATATATACTCTGGTCAGAAGTTTCTTCTCTCAAAATAAATGTCATTCATATTCTATCAAATTTGGTCATGAGGATGGATCCCCTTTGGGGTTCGAAACGTCAACATAAGAAACATAATACTGTGGATAATCCGGATCATGCTACTCCAAAAAACTATCATAGAAGCTTAAAGTCTAACAACATTCATCATTGTTAATCACAACATTATGGATAATAATGAACTGCATGCTCATGCATGTCATAAATTTGTACGCAACTATCACATGCTTCATAAGTTAGAAAATCAAAATATTTGCATTAGAGACATATCATGACTTTACATAATAAATGAACCACATGTCAATATACCTCATATCATAACATCATAATTCCTATGCCACATTATGCATATCATATCCATCATGAGCATACAACATCATTATCATAACAAAATAAATAAATATGCACCACATATGCATCATTAACCTTTATTTACTACATACCTTCACATCATGAAACATCATTAATATGAGAATCATCTCAATACTTATCAAATATAGACCAATAATGCATTATAAGCATCCTTATCATGATTCATTCGAAAAAAAATTCATTTGCTTGTATAAACAATGAATACCAACTATAAAGTAAGATTATTCAACATCCATCTAGTGTCTAGGTTATCTCATGAATACTATTAATAGTCATTATATCATTCATTTTTATACCATATCTTTTGCAAAATAAGTACCCACTAGATCTAAGGTTTTGAGCTTAATTCGAGTTGTAGAAAACACTAATCCTCATAATTACTATTATGTCATGTTTCATTAAGATACATCATTAAAATTCAAATGATCCTCATCATCTTGAGCCTTAATCTGTTATGAACCAACTCACAAAAAGATAGAAAAGATAGATCAATGCCTTAGAATTCAGCCTCTTCGAGGGGGAAACCTCCTTTACATTACATAAATGAACAATTCTTCAATGATTCAAATGACAAAACCTCC